>CAIGRF010070289.1:68280-85188 GCA_903798235.1 Fraxinus ornus | reverse complement strand
ACAACGTTGATGACAAATTTTCCGAAGTGTGAAGCTAATGGGTAAAAGTTCATGTTTTCTAGTGATGGTGGCAGACACTGGTGTGTAGTAAGTTTAAACGAGCAACATAATGTATTACCCGTGTTTTATGCCGGTGGTTGTTGTAATAGACACTGACGTGGAGTGGTTTTAGATGAGTAACATAATGTGATACTCGTGTTTTGTGGAAATGATATGGCAAGCAATGGTGGCGTGGAGTTATTTCATACGGGTATCATAATGTGTTACTCGTGTTGGTAACATAATGATAACAAATTGCGTTAATTACGTTGTTGGTTTCAAACCACCATGGTATTCATCTTTGTTGTTGGTGGCGTTGGCATGCAACAGCCGTGTGGAGTTGTTTCATACGATTAACATAATGTGTTACATGTGTTGGTAACGTAATGATAACAAATTATGTTCGTTATGTTGCCGATTTAAACAACCATGGTGGTAGTTGTTGCCAGAAAGGGGTGGTGGTTTGTAAATAATATTGGTTGAATAAAAACAAAGAGTAATATAGGTAATATATGGTAACAAAATATATGTTATTCGTGCAACAATGATTTTTAAATAAAAAAGTAACATATGATAATACAATATGTTCCCTATATAAAAACTTGATTTTTTAAATAAAAATATCAACATAATATCGACGGAATATAGAAAATCACGTCGTACATTATAAAACTCGTGATCGGGTAATGAATTCCTAACATTGTGATTGGAACAGAATATGTCCATCTATACACTTTTTTGAATTTTTTCATGCATTTTGGAAATAAAACCTGTCAAATGCACTTCAATTTTTTTGCCCAGCCTATTCTTTCTACATTGTAAAAATAAACAAAAATATAAGCGAGAGATAGGCAGTAACTAATGACAAATTAACATAGTAAATTTGCAGACAAAACAGGAAAACAAAATCTCAAAAAGCTTTGGAATTTATGGAAATGGCCAAATGGGAAGTCTGCAAAATCTGTTACAACTTATTTATCCAGACAAAGTGAACTCATGTCTGATTCAAAAGCCAAGTGAAAGAAATGCAAATCATCAAACCAATTATGGCATCACAATAATAAATAAAAGTTGTAGAATATCTATTCTTCCGCTGGAACCAAGGTGATCTCACCTTTGTCCAACAAGTCGTAGAATGACCTTACTCGTCTCTGCTCATTCCAGTGATGCCCCTTCCATACGCTACCTGCAGCCAAGCCGAGCATGATTCCAATAACGATTTCCTTCACCACACTTGGTCCTTTCAAAGTAGCATGAGCAATCCTAGGGCCAGCCATTTAACTGTTTGCCAGATGCCTAAAAATACAGCAAATAACACGATAATAGATATAGCAACCATATCCAAAAATGATGCAAGTACCACAGTACCACAAGATGAAAAGCTAAAATACTAGCCAAATATAACCAACTAGTACAGCATTTGGTTGAGGTGTAGAACCATTGACATTCAAGTAAATATCTCACAACTATATAAAATTTAGAGCACAATTTGCTGCATCTCGCCTCACCCCCAGTTGAAGGAAAAAGAAGAGTTACATTGATAAATGAGTGAACTAAAACACCAACCTTTTGACAAATCTTACCAAAGGGGAGACATTTAATAGGTTGATTGACTGCATAAAATTCTCAAATGCTCCAACTCCTCTATCGTGAAGCTCAATATTGATGTCGCCAAAACCAATTTAACTTCCAAATTGTTGTAATTCAATCTTCACTTATCAATTCCAATTGTATTCATTGAAAATCCTTATATGCATTGTATCTTTAAAACAATTAACTTTTCAAATCACACATGGATCAACATTAAGGCAAAAAGTATATAAATAATAAATCATATCCACACCCCACCCCCCCCCAACCCCCAGGGTAAATTTTTGCTTAGACTGAAGTGTGTTAAGAGATATTATGAATTATACCAATTTCAAGTATCTTAACCATAGCATAGATGAACATATCAGCACATAAACTTTTGATCATCTTTGCGATCAAAGTGTTGTTAGAAAATCTCAATATACCACGTACACTTGCAATAAGTTTATCAACATTGACGCCTCAATTAACTGCCATCCAATAGCAGATCCACAAATTACTAATGGAATGATTCATTGATTCAACATATCAAGTTTTGTGAAAAATCATTTTGGACTTAAAACTGAACCACCACAACCCACATGAATGCAATTCAAGATTTCAGTTTAAAACCTGAAAAAGGCAGCATAAAGGCTCCATATTTTCTCATCAATATTAGATGTCCCACTCAAATACAATATGCTGTCAATTCATGCTCCATAGTTTTGTACTAAAGTACAAATGTTTGGCTCAAGAAGAACTATTAGTTTTTAAATATCATACAAGCATTAAATTCATATGCTGGTTTGTTCACAAATCAGTGGTTTCTCGCAACCTTAACTAAGTTGGTAGCAAAATACTATCACTTTGCTCCACTTAGATATTATTTTTCCCATTTTTACGTATTACACTTTGCCAAACTTTTCGTCCAATAATAAATATGAATCTTGGTATTTGTTCTTCCTGGTAGATGATAAACTACGGTAGATTTCGTAGAGGAAAAATAAATCTGAACTGAAATATTGATTAGTGTTGACTACAAATTTAAATAACTAGATCTCATCTCTCATAGCTCAATCTTGATGAGGTCTCACCATAAAAATAAAAATGAAGAATAAAGCTAAATGTACGACAAAAATGGTTGACAATCATGTGTCGTCAAAATCCCATCAACATATCAATGGATACGTTGAAGATAAAATATAAATCTATAAAAGCATCCCTCTAACTCTGGTTAACTTTCTCAATGAGATTGTTGATTCATAACGAATGAAAACATACGGACCCAAAATTTGAAGACGCGTATGCATTCTGAAGACATTAATTTCTGAGCCGTCAAGAAAACAATGCATTTCGATGGCGGAAAAAAAAAAAAAAAATTTACATGCATTTGAGAGGGAAAAAAAGAAGAAGTCCAAAAGCACTACCATTTTGATTTTTTAATTCGATTAATGAACTTAATTCTTTAAAAAATTGTACCCTACCTTGAATCAGCGCTCGAAATCGATCAAACCAATATCTTCAATCGTTAAAACCTACAATCGAGATGCAAAATCAGAAATGATTCGAGAAACAGTACTCGAGACCAGATAAATGTAAAATGTGTCTGTGTGTGTGAGAGAGATTACCTTATAGAGACGGAAAGTAGTTAAAGATGACGACTACTGCGTCGTTCGTTTTCTTATTTCGTTCTCTCTACAACTAAGGAAATAGTGGAAAATACCCGTTTGACATTGCCGTTTTTTCAAAATAGTCTTTGACCAAGTAAAAATAAAAATAACTAGATCTCATCTCTCATAGCTTAATCTTGATGAGGTCTCACCATAAAAATAAAAATGAAGAATAAAGCTAAATGTACGACAAAAATGGTTGACAATCATGTGTGATCAAAATCCCATCAACATATCAATGGGTACGTTGAAGATAAAATATAAATCTATAAAAGCGTCCCTCTAACTCTGGTTAACTTTCTCAATGAAATTTGATTCATAACGAATTAAAACATACGGACCCAAAATTTGAAGACGCGTATGCATTCTGAAAACATTACTTTCTGAGCCGTCAAGAAAACAATGCATTTCCATGGCGAAAAAAAAAATTTACACGCATTTGAGAGGGAAAAAAAAAAGAAGAAGTCTAAAAGCACTACCATTTTAATTTTTTAATTCGATTAATGAACTTAATTCTTTAAAAAATTGTACCCTACCTTGAATCAGCGCTCGAAATCGGTCAAACCAATGTCTTCAATCGTTAAAACCTACAATCGAGATGCAAAATCAGAAATGATTCGAGAAACTGTACTCGAGACCAGATAAATGTAAAATGTGTGTCTGTTTGTGTGAGAGATTACCTTATAGAGACGGAAAGTAGTTAAAGATGACGACTACTGCGTCGTTCTCTTGTTTCGTTCATCTCTCTACATCTACTGCTGGGCATATTTGTACTTTCGAAAACATATTAGTAATTTAATTATAATAAATTAAAAAAAAATAATGAAAATCTATTGAAAACTAATCAACTATTCAATTCTTAGAGTTAAAGAAATTAACTTTTTTTGTGAGCGTGTAATTAAAAACTAAAAATCTCCATCAAAATTTTGATGAAATTTAATATAATGAAATAATAGTAAAATAAACATTGATATAATAAATTAACCTTATTATTTAATAGTTAAAAAAATTATTATTCCTAAAATATTTCAAATTATATTATAAATTAATGAATAATTTAGTAAAATTTTGTTAAAATTGTATTTTAATAAACAAAATATAATGTTACATATATATGTTATTTATCAAATTTTGAAGTTTAATATTTACTAAATTAAAATATTTAATAATTACAAAAATTATACAATAATATTAAATTTGAACATAAAATAGTGGGTCGTTTTGGCTCCACTGCAGCCTCAACTCTAGTATCCGTAAATGCTTTCTTCACTTTATAAACACATTTCGTCCTTGCAATAAGGTTCGAGTACACAATACTCGAAATCCTACAATTTTCAAAGTCCCAACGCTTTATATAAATAATCAAGATCTTGGATTTTGGGGTTTATTATTACGCCTTTTTATCCATGTGGCGTCGCTAAGTAATAGGTTTGCAAGGCTTCACGGCCTCTTTTTTGACCTTTCTTGAGAGAAGTCTCTCAAGGTCTCCTCCAAGCCTCCGTCACTCTTTGAGGCCTCTTCTGAAACACTCTTCTCCATTCCACTTTTGAACTTCTCCCAACCTCCTCCAAGAGTCATATTAGGCCTCTCCTAAAGGCGCCTCGAATTGATGCACCTCATTAATCAATCCAAGGCGATCAGAGGGGACTCGAATTCTAAGCCACACCAAATGGGTCTCCTCAACCCCAAGGAGGTTGAGGCTAGTCCATGATGCCTTGAATAAGTTGTATTCTAAAATATGTAGTCACGTGAGATGTAATTGATGGGACGTCTTTTACAGCAGCAACTAGAAGTCAAATACTACCTTTTTGCCAAGACATGAGTGTGCAAGGTCGTAGAACTATTGATGTCTAAGATGCTACATTGTCACGTTGTGGAGCTTGACTAGTGAGTCATGCATGAGGGCACATGTCTAAGTATCCAAGGACCAAGGATCTTTCGCTCATTTCTCTTATCCATAATTAGTGTCATTAAAAAATAATTGCAACTTTGGTAATAATCTCAATATTATAAATTTAACTGATATTTTTTCTCGCATTCAATATACTTTCTACTGTCATTCTTGATTGACATGAGTATCGAAGCATGTACGATCGTGACCTCTCCCACCCTTTGTGTTTGGAGAGTCTCTGATCTTGTCTTAACCGTGCGTTCCCCGTGCACACGTAATATACACTTGGAGAGGAGCGGAGGTGGGATCTTTTTTAATTTAATTCGGAGGTCGAGAAATAGAATTTAATTTTATGTATTTCCTATTAATTCATAATCAGTTATACTTAAAATAACTATTCTTGAATCTTTTTTGACAACTTTAGTTGAACAAGTAAATTTACTTATTTTGAAAATAGCCTCTCCATTACTGTCAAAATACATCACATTCTGACTCATAAGAGTAATTTGTAAACTTAAGCTTCTGTTTCCTGGTTTTACAACCCTATTGTTTAGGGGACAATAAACAGACTCTATGAAACTAAGTAAGAAGTTGGGATTGTGTCAAAATAATCAGTAAACAAGTTGTGGTTCAAATTCTGCAAGATCAACAGAACCAGATTCTATAGGTTTCATCGAATATGCAGCCAATATTTCAGAAGCCAAAGCTGCAATAAGTGGGATCCTCTTGAAGTTCTTCATAAATGGGATATCTTCACTCTGCCCAACTGCAATCAGTTGCTTGTTAAATCTCCACCATCCTGTTTAACTTCCTCTTGAATTCCGGGTTCTCGACGTCTAGTACAGCCGGGAAGATTCTAGCAGTTGTTCGGTTCGTCTGCGCAAAATATAAAGTAACTTTTAGCAAAAACTGCTGTTTTTGGTTCAGTAAACAAATTGTTCTCTATCTGTCTACTGGCTAATGTTTTTCATAACATTGATTGAAATATGCTTAGAGGAACCGCACATCTCGTATCTCCTCCACTAGGCTTTCATACAAGTACAAGGTTGCCCTAATATTTCTACCATATGAAGGATTTATTATAGGATTTCAGTGTTCAAGAGACGGGTAAACCTGCGTCAGCAACTCTTTATTGAAATTGAACCATTATAAATCTGCGCTTCTGATTTTGTTTGCTTAGAACTACTCTTGTAATTCGGATTAGGTCCTGATACATAACAATTAAAAAAGGGGCGTAAATTTGCGATCAAACACTCACCTCGATGATAACATGCATGTCAAATTCTTTTGTGTCGAGGCCAATGCCCTCGTAGAAAGCTGTTCTTTGGCAATCTTTGAGGTACATTGTCACATACACCAGCAGTATCCGTTTATCAAGATAGAGACGAATACAAGTTTTGGATAAACGAAATAGCACTTAATATCCATAAGTATAGGCGATTTTTTTCACGGTTCTTACCAATAGACAGAAGAAACACGACCACAATTTTGGCCGTCAGTCGTTAAGCAACTGAGGCTGTGCCTTCATCAGTGCAGAGAAGAATTGACCACGACAGTTCTTGTCTTGGCACCAGTTCTCAAAGTACTTGAAAATTGGATAACATTGATACTTGGGGGTGCCTGTATATCGTTATGTATCTCCAAAAAAGACACTGCCAGATTAGTCTTTCTGTGATAAACAGATGACAAAACACATAAAACTCCATCGAATGATGATCAGTATGTGTTGATTTAGTAAACTATGTATAACTGTTAACGATAACATATGGTGAAGAATGTCAGCCTACCCGGCATGGCGAGCTTCATCCCTCGACATAAGAGAGAAAATCTCAGCAACCACGGGATTCGTTTTATGCAAAAGTAATTGCCATTTAGTCAAGTAAATGAATGAAATGGGAAAACGAAGCATTAACCATCTGACTAACTAAATGAACAGTAGAAAACTAAAGAAGACGTATTTTGGAAGAAATTTAGCAAATTTACCAAAAAGGAATGGCGCGGTAGTCAGAATACTCATAAGCTAAGAGACAGGTTTTCCGCGAGTGACGAGGGGTCCAATTTAGTCATTACAAGATGACACAAAGCATTCTGAAGGAACTAGAGCAAGGGTGTTTCGTGCAGATTAAAATCAGATTTTAAGTGGATTGTGATAAAAAATTTTGAAATGTGTGCTTGAAAAGATGTGGGACCATGAAAGATGTGGTTGATATTGATTGTTTGATTTTGACTTAGATTAAAATCTGGCTCAAACAAGTTAGTAATCAAAAACAGAACAAATCTTGAAAATTAGCACAAAAATGGTAGAAATTAAGACATTTGCTCATAGGGAAAGAACAATATCAAAACACTTTTGAGTACCAATCAAAGTAAGTTTATTACACCCATTGTTAATTATCTAATTAACCTGTTTCTTTTAATTGATCGTGTAAATTTAAGGTGCAAAATCATTCAAAAAATCCAGAAAAAAATTGAATAAATTCATTAAAAGATTCAAGATTAGCCCTGAAAAATGACTTGCCAAAATAACCACAACTCTACAAACAAGAAGATTATTTCCAGAATTCAGAAAATGAAATTAATTTTTGTTAAATTGACTGTTAATTCAAAGTTCAAAATCTTTCAAGATATCCAAGAAAAAATGAAAAATACTCAGACCAAATTCATAATTTAAAGTCCTTAAAATTATTAAATTAGCCCAACATCAGCAAGATGATATAAGCACTAACGAGCAGATTATAGAAAATGTTTGGCTGTACTTTAAACCGTTTCTCAGCAGATTTTCTTCGTTGCTAAAAACAGCTTCTAAGCACGTCCAAACATGATATCAAGAACTCAGAAAATAAACCAAAAAAATATCGTACCTTGAGCCTCCTTCCAAGCTCCTTATAAAGAAGAAATCCAGAAAATTCTGCAGTGCAAGATCCCTCCAAGAACTCAACAAATATTTGCGTATGAGGTCCCTGCATTTTGTCAGCAGACTCTTTAAACTCCTTGTTGTTGAGAAAATGGTCCTCCGAAGTAGATATCAAGGCCTCCAACGATGCTTCCAAATTTGAATACAAGAAACTCCAGAATGTATGCAACAAACAAAAAACAAGATGGAAGAAAAAGAATATAAGAACAAGACTTGAATCACATAGAATGTTGTCCTAAAAGCTATATTTGCGCCCTCTCGGTAATGAGAATGCTAAAGGACCAACACGCAAATAGTTTTAGCGGATTTCAAGTCTAGAAACCGGGTTGTAATTAGCACAATTGAAACCCGGAAGGAAGGAACAAGAAGAGAATATAAAGAATAATCCTAAGTTAAATTTGAGAGAGTTTGGGGATAAAATCTCAAAGTATAAAGTGAGAATTGATATATCTAAAACATGAATTCTATCCCTATTTATAGAATTCCATCATACCCCTTCGTATAGATGCCAACCATCCATGAAAAGATGGAAAAATTGATCAAAATGTGCCAAAACGAAAAAGTTTTTTGGCTTGTGCGTATGCATAGGCAAAAACGTGCGTACGCATAGTAGAGAAAATTTTGCTTCAGTTCTTCTCAACTCCAAGTGTACGTACGCATGTCCAAATGGCACGTGCGTACGCATAGGCAAAACTTTCAACTCAATCTCTCAATCAACAATATTTGAACAACAATTTATGTAGCACTTGTTCCTTACAAAATGTGTCTGATTAAAATCAGTCTTGAATTATTGCAGCAGTGCTTCAAATTCAGCCATGTTCAAATTCTTGTTTATATCAGTATTAAAAAGTTGCTCCACTTCATCAAAGTCTGTAGTGTAAAATGTTGGAGTCAATAGAGTCTCCTGTATTTCCTTTTTTCCCAGCATTTTTCTTCCTTGCAGATTGTGACGGGGTGGTGGTGGCTGACATTCTTATGGTGAAAAGTCTTGGAACATGGGATTCTTGAATTGCTTATTTGTGGGATTTTGGTGTTAAATTTGGAAATGGGTCTCAGTAAAGCCATTTCTGCTTCCATTTTTGGTTGAGTTTGAGCAGAAATTATGATTATTCAGAGATGAGATTTTGGCAATATATAGTTTGGATGAAAATGACTGAATCTAATCTCATCCAATGAAATTTATGATATTAGACACGGCGTTTTATTATGGGTCTGCTTGATTACATGAGTGGTTTTCTTAGTTTTCTATGTAATGATTGTTCAAACCAGTTCTTGTGGTCTAGCTTGTTTTAGAGTAGATAGTATACAACTTTGTAGATATTTTTAACTTCTTGAAATTTGATTTTTCACCTGAAATGAAAACCACAAAAATCAGCACCAATTTGATTTTTAGATTACAAGCATTGCCAAGGATATGGGTTTTGGGTCGATAGTATAGGTATAAAGGTGTTCGGCCTCAAAATGTCTCACCTTGATCCTGTCGTTAGGCCACTCATTGAGGCATTTTTTTTACTTCTTTTTGCTTCTAAGAAAATCAATTCCAAAAATTAAAAAGATAAGGGAAAATGTAGGCCGTGTGACCTTGTCAAGCAATCTATGGTCAGACACTCGAGCTCATGGACATCCCATACCAGCACCGTAAAGGTGGGTCAGCCAGTTCTGGCCCTCTATGCTTCGAAGTTAGAAATGTGTACAATCTTAAATAGATTTAAACCAAAACTTCAACGGATAATATTGATTTTTAAAATCACAGTAGATAAAGAAACCGCTTGAGATTGTGCAACCTTAACATTTGAGGGAAATATTTGATGGAAAATGCTTTTTCTACATCGCCATTTACAATACTTTCTAGAGATTCAAGAGATGGCAAAAAGAAAGTGCGAGAATTTTTATTTATTTATTGGTTGTTGAGATTTTGATTCAATCAAATCTCGCCACATCATTTGTCGGTAAACAAATCTGTATATTGTGATGTACACGCAGTACAACTGAAATTTGATACACATTATTGACATGCCGTGAACGTTGGCTTGTTTTGCCTCTGCACTTTCTTTCTTCCTGTCTTTAGTGTAATCCTCCATTAAGTTCTAGTCTCATTCAAGGAGAGAACAAAACATCGTCCTGTCTTGCCTCTGCACTTTCTTCCTTGTCTTTAGGGTAATCCTGCATGAAGTTCTAGTCTCATTCAAGGAGAGAACAAAACATTGTCCGATTCTCTGTTCTCAAAATTTGGAGTGCTACTATTTCGAGAAGTTGTCATTATTATATTGGAAGATGTTTGCCAACAAACCATAAGCACCGGTGCAGGAAAGTTTCATCTTCACTCTTGCCTCAACCGAACCTAGTTTTTCATTTTCTATATTTCTGTAAGTTGTAATTTGCACTCATTTTCCAACAGTTTGTTTGATAATCTGTTTGTGAAACCGACATTTTACCATTGGCCAAGCATGCTCGTAGTCTTAAACTCTCTGAAGGTTTTATCTGAACTATGCTACCTAGTTTGTGTCAGCTGCGGTGAGTTATTAGTGAACAATAGTAGGAGTGTAATTTATTGCATGAAGTCTTCTTAAACAAGGCATCCTGATGCATGAAGTTGTCGAAAAAAGGAGAGGTAAAAGTGTGATAAATGACGAACGCACTTAGAATCAGATAGACGAATATGCAAAGATAAAGGAAGCGAATAACATTAACGAACTCCATCTAATCGAGTTTCCAGCTGTGCTACACAACTCACAAAAGTAACGTTGAGATCAAATGCTTCAGCCATGGAGATCAGTGGTTCACTCGCACACCTACAAAGTCAGATATTTCAATTTGAAACGAGCACTTTCCTACCATCGACTTCTGATGAACTAAAAGGGAAAAAGACGTTCAGCATGGCAGATGCAAAAAGACATTCACGTTGACAGCGTACCTACAAAGTTCAAAACCATTTAAATCAGTCTGCAAGAAAATTTTATTGTCGAATAACTTCAGATGACAAATTTTCTGTCATGCTAACAATGTAAAGTAGCAATAAAGGGTGCACCTATTTGCAAATTCAACGAGTCTTTTTTGTAAGCATACATATCAAGTCGTTAAATTCACACGTACATCAACACACCTCTGTTTAGAGTTCTCGAATTCAATTTCCAGTACAGATAAAGATATGAGAAAAATAAAAGGAAGGCTGAATAATAATATTCATAAATCCAGAAGGACAGGGAATGAAAATAAACACGAGCTTTGCTCCTCTCCCCCACTGACACTTGGTGACCCCGTACCGTAGCACCCCCTCTCTTGATTCTTTCTTGCCCAAAGCTAGTTAGGTCATTTTTGAGACTTCAGGGACCAACTTGAGATGAGGCCGAATGGAGTAAAATCACACTCGCCTCGCCTTACAATAAAGATAATTTTTTCTACTTTATTCTTACATGTAACCTGGATATCAAGTGAAAATCTGTCTCCCAAAATCCTTGGCAGACTCATAACTTTGTTTGTGAAGTCCAGAAGTCATGCACTAAGAGACTGAAGTGCCTTTAGAACATTGAGAGAGACAGATATGAGGGAAGCAGAAATCCTCAAAGCAGCCCTGCCACCCGACCCCACCCAAAAAAAAAAAATGAAAATAAAGAATATAATATACAAACGTAAGGAAACTCGATCAAGTTTGTAATATGTTAGAGAACAAATTATTGTAAGTTAACCAGTTATCAAGCAGGGGCTGGCCCAAATCCAAGATTTCTAATAGTTCCAAAAAAACCAAACCCAACAACCTTCAAACCCCCGAGTCGCCCCCAAAGAAAGAAAGGGAGGGCCCGGGTTGCGACCTAAATAGAAGTAAAAATAATTGGGACCTAAATAGAAGTAAAAATAATTGGGTCGGACATAGACTAACAGCCAGAATGAAGTCACAACACCACACGCAAAAATAACACCCCAATGACAACTCATGAACACACTTCGCATCTACACGGAATGGACAGGAAATGTTTAAAAGATCCAAGGTTACAGGAAATTTATTAACTCAAGCCTTTCTAATTCCCCAATATCTTAATCCAAGGTTTCTAGCTTTCTTTATAAATCGAAATACAAGCAAACTTATCATGTTCACCAGGTCCAAACTAACCAACACTTAAGTTTCTGTCCAAGTTCCTGATCTGTTCATTATGAAGGCACTAAACTCTCAAGGATTTGGAAATCTAAGCAGTTTGGCTCACAAGAATTCGAATTCCTTCACTCTTCAATCTATTGATATTATGTATGTTTAAAACTGTTAACATTTAAGATAATCTCCACACCGTGATTAGATCTACAAATCCAACGAAATACAATATTGAAATCGCAAGTTTCAGAATTCACGGAATCTAATTCTTGACAAAATTACCCAGAAGTGAACAGACTATTAACAATTCTGGAATAAAAATACAAATGAAAGTATCTAAAGTATGAGAACGAGAATCATTTTAGATAGTTCGAGGATGCAAGAAAGAATAAATAACTAACCCTTTCCAAGAGGCATCAAGTCATGATCCAACCATCATTGTACTTGGCATTGACAATCAATAGAAGTAGCCTCTGCATTTCACTGACCCACAGGAGCACTTTTTTCTTCCATGAATTCCTTTCTCAGATGGAACCATCCCATAATCATATGTTAGCTCTTGCATTGGAGGAATATGTCGGATGGCGAAAAAAGCAATATGGATGTATGCCTCGTTATTACTTTCACGTAAAACTGGTTGCCAGAACACATTTGGCAAACAACTATGGTTCATGAAACGAGCTACATTGCCATTATTTTTTGCATTTACAATGAGGGGAAATCGGACTTTTACAGAACCATTAGAATCATCACGCACAGCTCCCAATGGTTCATAGTTGCGAGTCAAATCAAAAATATAATTATCTTCGTTTTCATTCCTGAATTCACCTACCCTAGATGCATCAACGACATCCCCTGCATACTCGCAAATAAAACCACCTGCCCGGATCGGATCCCAGGACCTAAGTCCCCATCCTCTATTCTTTGTTTTAAAAACTTCCAGACGTATTTTCGGACCTGCCTGAGATATTCGATTCCTGCAGTTAGGAGGACACGCACAGGTAGAACCACACTCATGTATCAAGGAGTTGTAAGACACAAGGACCCCAGGTGATATATAGGGGAGATATCCTCCGTTTCTCTGGCTGCAAGGGCAGTTACTACTGCCTGGTTTACATCCATTTAGGCAATGACAGCCTGAAAAAGGCTTAGGAGCAGAAAAAGGCTTCGAATACTTGAGCATAGGACTGTAAGTGAAGTAAGCAGGTCCTTTTTCATCATCGACTTCATTCACAAGAGTGACTGGCAGACTCTCCGCACCTGAAGTTATATCGGGAAGGATGAACTCACTCCTTGAGGCATTTCCATTCTTCCATTGCTGAATTGATTTCCACAAAGTAAATGCTTCAGGTTGTCCGGGTTTCCTAATCAATTTGTACTTGAAAACATTGCATCCCGACTTACTTTTCTCTATCCATGACTCCTCAATTTTGTAAAGGCCATCATAAACATATATCTTCCCATTTGAACCGCTAACATCCTTTATGCCCCGTATGACTCTTACCTCACTGGCCCTATGCAGACTCTTTTCCAAAGCAAGATTCCCCCTTTCAAGTTTCTGATCAAATACTTGCCCATCTTTCCTCTGCACTCCACCTTGGCCAGTGTAAATCAATACATTTCCATCACCACCCTGATCATCATATCCTCCAGACGAGACAATGCTGACGGCTAAAGGTTCTTCATTCATGGTAAGTTTGACGCTCATGTAATCTATCCCAGCCATAATTGGAGCATGTAACCCCACTATACACAGCTCCATTCTAAAGAAAAAAATATCGCCCACTTCAACTCCAGGTACGTGCCCAATCTTCTTTGTGCTATTTGTCCGAACACCTTTTGCCATCAAAACTGTACCAGCCGTAAGGTTCGGATGTTTAGAAATGCCAGGAGATGCTTCTTCAATTTGGGTAAGCCTTCTCCTGAGCAAATCAAATACCAAGAGTATGGTACCAGCTACCTCCTTATCACCACTGGTTCTTCTAAAATCATCAAAACTGTTAAGCTTAAATGAAGTAATGAGGTTATTAACTATCGTTTCAATAACATCATTGTCATTGCTGTCTCTTTTCTTCCTTGGCTGACCTCTTCGTTTCCCTGAATTACTGGCATTCTCCACATCACTCTGATTCCAAGAGTCGGCATACCCGTCTCCTATCGATACACCTCCTGATGCATAAGTTTTAGTTGTCCTATTAGATCGCTCCATGCCCCCATTCACTGGGTTAGTTGGAGTTCTGAAGGAATTCAATGGAACAGGAGACCGTATAGGGGTCCCAAAACCGATATTCGCTGCTTCGTTGGGGACACTAGATGGGTTGTGTTGAGAAGCACTTGGAACCACAAACGGGTAAAATGGTTGGATTCCAGGTGGGAAAGGACCAGTTGGTGGAACGCATACAAAGGGTGCTGGTTGGGGACTCGACACAGATGACATACCAGGTGCATTTGGGAGTACCGGGACAAGACATCTCAATGGCTTCACATCCAAAACCCTAGACTTATCAATTGACCCAGATGGAAGATTTGACTCTGAACCCAAATCTTGGTCCATTTAACCACTGCCAAGTACACTTTCTATAAGTTTCCAGACAATCAACTAACTTGTCAAATTATGCAAAAAAAAGTCCCTAATACGTAATAACCACCTACTCAACACTCTTCTTTTCCACCATAGAAGAAAAACCTTTTTCCCTCTATTATGATACTACTAAAAACAGTAAAAGCAGTTAAATAGAGCAACATAATCAAATATTATTAAGCCATACAATTAACAACCAAAGGTGCAAACTTTAACTCATACTCCGGTACAAATTCTCTTCCTGCAAATGAAACATATATTATTAGTAAATTGACTCATAATCTGAAGTAAAAATCTAATCATTGATGAAATGAACATAAAAGATCCGAAATATCAGACCCTAAAGACCCATTTGCCAGAAATGAGGTTAAACCATAAATACACAACCAAAATTGCAGAATAATAGAACACATTACGGAATTCATGACGAAGATGCATCTTTTACATTGAGATCTCAAAATGGTACTTAAATCAAGAAGATAAAAATAAAAACACTTACAAGTTTAGCATAAAATTAAGACGAAAAAGTTTCCAGCTTTTCTACTAAAGCATAGATAAGAGGTACGACTAGCTCAAAAACAGATAGAAAGAGTTGAATTGGGTAAAACCTTGGGTTTAGAGAGGAAGAGGACACGGACAGATCGAGACCCTAATTTTTTGAGTAAAAAGTGCCTTTCGCGTGCTATATACCGTTCTTTTTGAGTGTCTATGCAGTGATTTCTCCACTGCTCTCTAAGACTGTAACTTCATTGTTACTGCGGAATTATGAGTTGGAGCTTGATGGTAAGGCACCATTTCATTGGATGAAAGAAGTGATAGTCATCAAAATTTATGATGTTTTTTACTGAAAACTGAATCAATAATTGAAGATAAGAAGCACCCATTTAAAATGACTGCCAGTAAATAAAAAAATATTTTATCTTCTTTAAGCCTCTGTTCACTGTTTGTTCAATATTATTTTTTTCATTTTCATTCTTCTACTCATTTTCAACCACACATTCTTCAATAAAATAATAATTTCCATCACATCAATAATTTTTCCTTCTTTTTCAATCACATATTATCCATTACATCAATCAAAAAAATACATTTTTTTGAAAATAATGTGCACTAAACGGGGGCTAAAACTTTAAAAAAAATAAAAATATTTGATCTTGTTTATACGGATAAATCCCATGTATTAAAAAAATTATGACCCCCATGTGTATTGTCTGTAAAATACCTGTAAATAAATTTCTATTGCCCAAGCATCACTCTTGTTTATACAGCATAATGTGTCTTTAAATCAACATGACATTTTTTTTTTTCAAATGTTTATTTATTTGACTGGAAGTTACTTCTAATAAATTTGATCAACGAATGATTCCTATTAGTCTTGATATGGCAACAAAATTAATTCAAGTGCATTTCAAAAGGCAAGTTACTTTTAGCCCATGTTTAAGCGACTTTATTTTTACAAAAAATGCATTTTTTTTGTTTGATGTGATTAAGAATATGTGGTTGAAACGGAAGAAAAAGTTATTGATGTGATAAAAAAATATTATTTTATTAAAGAATGTACGATAAAAAATAAGAATAAAAAATAATGTGGATGCCCATGTTCGAGCCCATTATTATAAAAAATTATTTTTTCAAACATACATTATTTCATAAACTAAGCGCATGTTTGTTATTCATTTTCTCAAATATTGTTTGCTACAGTAAACAATCTTCACCACATATATTCACTCAATAAAATATTATACATACAAACCAATAAAATTACTTTACTTTTCAATCACACATTCTTCTAAAAAAACTATTCAAAACTCTATTTCTTCTTCTAAAATGGGAGACAAACAGACCATAATTTACACATAAATTCAAATTTTTTCCTTATTTTTCAATCACACGTTTTCCAACTTTTTACTATTTTAAAATGCATTTTTTTTTATAAAATTTTATCAAGCCCAAACATGGGCGTAATAAATTTTACAGACAAATTATTCGTATTATATATCATGGCCTTGACATGGTAACAAAATTAATTCTAGTACTTTACAAAAAGGGAATTTTTTTAATTTTTTTTTTTGACATCTTTGTTTGCTTGAAAAGTGTTTTTGAAGGCTTTAACATGCCAAATTAAAGGTCAATTTTGGCTTATTACGAGGTTTCATACAT
>CAIGRF010070289.1:52011-64953 GCA_903798235.1 Fraxinus ornus | reverse complement strand
TGTTAAACAATTCAAGGAAAAGAAAAAGAAAAAGGGAGGCTAGGGTTTCATTAATTCTGCATAATGAAAAGTGAATACAAAACCTAAATATAAAGAGACTATATATAGTCTAAAATAAAGGAAACTAAAAGACTATTCTACCCTTAATGAACAATAAAATAAAACAATACTATATTTCTTAACATGGACCACCACAGGATTTTCATAGATGATGAACCTGAAAATGATGCTCCACTCAGCACTACAGATTGTGGCTACTCAAGACCCTTTGTGTTTCTTGATATAATATGGAACTTGGCATTTGTTTTGGTGTCTTTCTCTGTGCTTCTGACTACCATTCAAGAACGACCCTCGACTCCCTTAAGGGTTTGGGTTTTTGGTTATGCTTTGCAGAGCTTTCTGCACGTGGGGATTGTGTGGGCTGAGTATCAAAGGAGTAGTCTTGATGATGTTGGGGTTCGAGAGTTTAATTTTCGTGGTGTCTTTTCGTTCTCTTCACTGTGTCATAACAGGTAAATTCAATTTGATTTTTGTTTATTCAACTCTTGGGATGTAGAATTGATATTAATATTTTTATTATGTTTGAATGGCTTTTTTGAATAGTTCTAATTTTAGATTATGCGGTTGATGTTGCCATCAAAGATTGAAGATAGAAACTGATATCATGGAAGACCCTTTAATGCAAGCTTGTTAATTTGTTTATTATTGCAAGAAATGGGTTTAGGGTTCCTGCATATTGCTCTTCGTGGATCTGGTCTGCTTTTGTCTTCCTTATTTTGAAGTGTTATTTTGTTTAACTGAGCTCAGTTTTGAGTATGAATATCCAGATTTAATGGTTTTCTGAACATATTGCTGCTTGATATATTTAAACAGGATTGATTTCTCGACTTCATTGTGTGGAAAGTGATAATGCCCCTCATTGTCTTTACATATCTCCTTTGCATTTGGGTTCTCAGCTAACTTGGAATTAAGGTTCAGCTAGCGTCTAGTGAGTTAGTTTAGGCAGAGGAGATGTAAAGACATCCATGTGCATGTCACTTTTTGACATGGTGAGTCAAGATGAAACTGATCTTGCTTACTATAAGTCAAAATATCAAACAGTGCACCTATTCACAAATTATTTGAAGCTGTACGCGTTCGACAAGTTGAAGGACATGATAGAAGTTGGAATTTTTGAATGAGGATAGCGATTCAGATTTATCCTTACTCATTAGGATGTGTTAAAATTTGAAAAAGGGTGTAGTTATGATCCAATAGGGTGGAGAAGAAAAGAAGAAGAGGAGGCTGCAGAACTGTTTGTTCTTCTGGTAAGCAGCAGCAAAGTAACTGTGGGAGAAGGAGAAAGAAATAGAAAAAGGAGATAGGAAAAGGGAAAGAACAGAGAGAGGAGAGCGAGTGTGAGGGAGAAATCGAGCTAAATAATCTGTTTTAATTTGATATCGAAAGGTTATTTTGGCCCAAGGATTAACCAAAGGTGAAGGGGAAATGTTTCATTTCAGTGGAAGATTTAAAAGAATATTATTTAGTTCATGTTTTGATTTAAAGAACTTCATTAGCCTCGTTTATGATTCATTGTTTGTTATTGTACATGTTTAACTGTGAAAAATTACTTCTTGTTTTTTCGGTGAGACCAGAATATGAGAAATTGAAAACATTGTCACATTAGTGAGGAGGTAAATATATAGCAGAATATGGAAGACACCGTGTAAGACTGAACTGAGTTACGAGAAAGATCGCAAAAGAAATGGACAATCAAAAGCATATTTCATGTGCAAGAATGAGTTAGTCATGTTCTTTTTGTTCCCTGCATACCCACACCCGCACCAATTCCCATTTGTAGTTCAAGGAGGTCAAAAATGTGAAGTAAAAGAGGTAGCCCACTAGTAGTTATTGATTTTCTATTTGAATTTATAATACATCTCTCTCACTTTTAAAGTGTGAAAAGTTTTTCTACAGTTCATATTCTACTCTTATTTTTACTTGTAATCATTATTACAAGATCTCATAGTGTAAATGATTTAAATGGTCAACAATTTAAACTTATGGTTCTCTTTTTCGATAATTTCCAGCATTATCAAGAAGTTGGAATCCATTAATACTGTGATTTCATCAATTTGGTGGGTATTTGGATTTTATTGGATTGTGATGGGTGGCCAAGCGCTTCCACAAGACTCTCCCCGCCTATACTGGTATTTCGTATGTTTAACATTCGATAATGATCACCCTATTCTAAAATGAAATCTTTGAATGATCTCAGAAATCTAAAACGGTTATAACAGTTTTGCAATTCATCATAAACATGTTGCACCATTTCAAGGCAACATGTTTGATCGCAAAAAATGGCTGTTGTGATGCATACTATCAATTTTGTTTGTTAGATTCATATGATGATTTCTTCCGAACTTCAGAAATTCACTAGGAATATTAAGAATGGAAATTCTTTTATTGCATCAAAAACACTCTTAAAACTACGACATTTGTCAATTTGCTTTTAAAGTACATGATACGCTAAAATGTCCCTCACAATTAATTCTCTAATTTGCAGGTTATCGGTGGTTTTTCTAGCCTTTGATGTGTTCTGTATGATCTTCTGTTTAGCAATGGCCTGTATTGTTTTATTTGCACTGTTCTGTTGCTTTCCTATCATATCTACAGTTGCCTATGCTATGACTATTGGAGAAGGAGCATCTGAAAATGATATTAGGGTTCTTCCCAAGTATAGATATCGCCTGCCCAATACTTCAGGAAATAATAAGAAACAAGAAGTTAGTACAACTTTAGATTCTGACAGCAGTAACCCAACAGCTGAACTTGCTCTTAATCCAGAGGATTCTGTAAGCATTCATTCCTTCATCTCTGTTTTCTTCTTTCGTTTGATTTCAGTATAATTTTTCTTTTTTTATTCATCCTGTGCCACACAATTTCCCTTGCTATTTTTCTTTTTTTCTTTTTGATGGGGTCCATGCTTTTCAGTCTACTTATCTCAGACTTCGAGGGAGAGAAGAAAATGAGCAAAATATCCTGGGTTTCTAGTTCAGACATCAATCAATTTCATGATTTCCAATAATGCTAATTCTCTGATTTTGCTGAAATATGCAAGATCTTTAAACTTCCTCAACAACTAAATGCATCAATGCAACATCCCACACTATTTGAGAAAATCGTGTTTCCATTTGGGTACCAATAGTGCATGTATTGTGCATTATAATTTCTCCGTTTGTGTACTGATTGTCGCATGTATTGCATATTAGAATTTATCTGAGTTGGTTCCGACAATTTTTTCTCAACCATTCCATGTTGCCAGCTTGAATTGACAAATAAATTAATGCACGTGGTCGCCTTTTTCCATAGTTCTTTTCTTTTCAGTTATTAATGTTAGTCTAACTCAAACTCAAACTCACACGATAACTAATCTTTCCTTGTAGGAGTGCTGCATATGCCTTTATAAGTACACGGATGGGGTTGAGTTGTGTTCCCTTCCCTGCAACCACCATTTCCACCATAACTGCATTAGCAAGTGGCTGCAGATTAGTGCAACCTGCCCTCTCTGCAAACTTAACATTCTCAAGGGTAAAACGTTGGTCTGAACATAGTTGAATTAATTTCACAGGAGATATAGAGAAATACCGGGCTGATTTTCTTGGATTCTGCCTGCTAAATGTATAGTTAGTAGGAATGCAATTTCTATGCACAGTTGCATCTGGCAATCTTCTTGAATCAATTTTCGCTTTCTTACATGTAAGGTAAACTTCACTGTTAAATATGATATTTGCAGATAATTTTGTTTTAATACATTCGGCATGTAAGCCTGTCCCCGTTTTGCCACCCTATATCCACTGCCTTCCCTCGCCCCACTTTGGGACGGTCCACTAAGAAATGTGGCAGGTTGAGCCTCTCTGCAACATGCCCGATGCAATCGAGATTGACACCACTATTTGCAGCTGCTTTCATCTGTGATTTTGACACTAATGAATATTTGCTTAGGTAGATCTTGTATGCAACGGTGGAGCCAGTCAGCCAGTGCCCAGCAAGCCATGACGGCCGCCCGTGCTAACTCTGTTGGGATTTTTTTATTTTTTATTTTCCATCCATATATTGGGTGGCTGCCTGAGCAGCTGTCAAACATCCGCCCTAACTCAGATGAATTCCTGAATCCGCCACGTGAAACCATTGTGATGCTTGAAATGTGAGATCATCAGCTGTATCTCTGCATTAACCGCTCCTTTGAGGTTATGATCAACCGTATCTCTAATTGGCCTACACACTTAGCATGCCGCTTGGCTTCCACACACAACCTTCCAGCCCAATTGATTTAATAGAATGGATTAAACACAAGCCTATGCCCTTCCATAAATTTTAAAACCTTAAAATTGAAAAACAATATCTACCGATATTTTAAACGTAACCACATAAACAAAAAAATGAATTGCAATGACATGGCAAGGAAACAAGTCACTAGAAACACCTGCAAGATATATTGTGGTAAAGTTTACACATTCTTGTTCTTCTTCAACTTTGAAGGAGGCCATCGTCCCTTCTTCCTCAGGTGACGCTTCCTAACAAGCCTCTTTCTTCTTAGTCTAATCTTCTTTGCTGCCTTCATTCTCATCTTCTGCTCGAGCTTCAGCTTTAACTTGGATTCCAGAGGAATGTTCTCAATGGGCACATTTTCCTCATTACTCTCTGATGGAGGGGCAGGAGACTCCCGATCAGTGGAGCCTACCCCATCAACATCAGAAGATGCTTTAACAATCAATGAACCTCTCTTTTTGAGAATAAATGGAGTTAGAGTTCTGTACCCGACATCTAATTTTGGCTTTAGGCAAACCAAATTGTTGCATGACCTGGAAACTAATAAAGAACCCAGTTACAAAATTCAAGAATACTATCAACTTCACAAACAAGGCTGGAAGTATATATCAAAAAGAACTACAAAACAAAGTTGCCGTTATTAATCTCTATCCTTTGATGAAAAATCTCTAAACTACTAATTTCACAAGCTTAGTTTTAGTTTATCAAAAAGTAAGTATCCAAATCAAATCCTTGGTAGAAAACTACAAAAGTTGGGTTCGGACTATCTCCAAGAAGATACAATATGCAAAACAAAAATCAGTGACATACATACTCGAGATATAACGGAGACTACGTGTTCGATATAAATGGTCAAAGAAGCTGCTGGCTCAAAAGGGGCTTAGAAAAAAAATTGCAAAAGACAATGAAAATATCTACATTATATTTAACTAATGTCTATCTATATGTCAACAAATGGATAAGTAAGAAGCCAAAGACGATTGTTTTGCTCGACAGTTTATATCTGTGCGAGTGTGGAAGAGGTAAATTAGTGTAAAATCACCATATATATGAAAATAAGAACAGCCCAGATAATGAGTGACATACAATGACATATTCGTACATACAACAGCTAAAGAATTGTAGAATGCTGCAATAGTTAAGGAAGCATTATCGTACCGAAGTACTAAACAAAGATGAATTGCTTGTACTTACATGGGTGGGCAGTAATTGCAGAACGAATCGATGAAGACGAAAGAGAGAAGAGGGGAGTGGTGGGATTGCCGGCAAAGAGAAGGAGAGCCATATCTCCTACTGGAATTTGGCTTTTTGGATAAGCCTACCATCTCAATTTTGTGCTGTATTTTCTTCGAAAATTTTCAGTACGAGTCCCCATTTATGATATTTGTTGTAACCTGGTCCCTAACCTATTATTTTTTACTACAGCCCTCAGCTCATAATTTTTTAGCATCATTGGTGGATCGTACATAGTTTGTCTTTGCCATACAATTAACACATATTCCCCTCTCGTAATTATCATGATTTACGATTAGAGTTACATGGATTGTTAATCATCAAGTAAAAAAGTACGGAAAAAAAAACACACACACACAATCTTTCAACTCCAAACTTGCCAGTAACATTCAACTGATGTAAGAGAGCTCCCCTTCTATTCTCTCCATTATGAGAATCATAGGGAGATTCACCACCACTCTTCAACGAGGCCCATTCAACTCCACAATCCAGACCCGTTTCAAGAAACCCGCCAACACGGCTCAGACCCGTTTAGAGAATCGTACCCGGGACCCGAAACTCGACCTCCTCACATTCCACCACCGCCGGCTCGAACTCATTCTGAGCCTCCACAAGCTCATCTCCGCCAAGAAACGTGGGCCATTTGTGTCAGTACAGCTCCTCTCCAGATGGGCTCCACACGCTGGAATCGATACCCTAACTGCCGGCGCTTTTATACGGAAATACCCCCATGTGTTTGAGGTATTTACGCACCCGATTCAGCGAAATGTTTGCTGTAAATTTACGCCGAAGTTTATGGAATTGTTAAAGCGAGAAGATAAAATTCTATGTGAAATGGAAGATATTAATGTGGTTAAGATAAGAAAGATATTAATGATGTCTGTGAATGGGAAAATTCATTTACATGCAATTAGATTGATTAGGAGAGAACTAGGTTTGCCTGAAGATTTTAGGGAGTCCATTATTCAAAAATATGATAATATTTTTAGATTGGTTGATTTGGAGATAATAGAATTGGTTGATAGGAATGAAAATAATGAGAGTTCGAGTTATGTGGCGGATGTGGAGATGTGGAGAGAAAATGAGTATAGAGAGAAATGGTTGAGTGAATTCGAGACAAAATATGCATTTCCAATTAATTTCCCAACAGGGTATATGATAGTTCCAGGATTTAGGGAGAAATTAAGGAATTGGCAAAGGCTTGCGTATGTGAAGCCATATGAAAGAATGGAAAATGTTAGCATCCGTAGTTGTGGAGGAGTTGAAAGGTACGAAAAGCGAGCAGTAGGTATTTTTCACGAGCTCTTGTGCTTGACGGTTGAGAAAAAGGTGGAGGTTGAGAGATTGGCTCATTTTCGGAAGGATCTTGGTGTTGAGGTTAACATACGTGAGCTTCTTTTGAAACATCCAGGGATTTTTTATATTTCGACTAGAGGGAACACGCAAATGGTTTATCTTAGGGAAGCATATGATAAAGGGTGTGTGGTAGAACCAAATCCGGTTTATGATGTGAGGAGGAAAATGTTGGAGATTATCTTATTGGGTTGTCGTAATACTAAAGAATTGAGAGAGTGGTCAGAAGTTGAGGATAGAAGAGAAGTGTGTAATGAAAATGAACTTGGCACGAGAGATGGTGATTTTGTTATTCCAATTTTAGAGAGCTTTTCCAACGGCAAGATATGACTGTCATCCCAGCAACAGTGGTGATTCATCTGAAGTGGTGCTTGATGGGCTTCATGAGAAGGAAATCAATGATAAGATAGGTCTTTAAGAATGAGATGGATTCTTTGTGGAATAGTGACTTATGATCACACGGGTTTCTTTCTGCCATTGGCTGACTGAGACAAATGGACTGGAATCTAATAGGTTCTTGACTGCTATATTCACGCAGCATGCATCCTCTCTTAATGCACCTGTTCTCAATTCTCAGCTCTCACAGATAATAAGGTTCTTGCTTTGTCCTTTCCCACTCTATAGATTTTGTCGAACAGTTCATCAGTATAAGGTGTGATGACATGAAATAAGCTTGGGAACCCTCTTTTGTAAGCCTTGTTCTTATTTGGGATGAGCGGAAGTAAGAGACTTCAATAGCTTGAGATGACTCTGTGAATTTCTTCCAGTTCCATGGTTAATAGCAAATGACATTTGTTTTAAGTGATGCTTTACTTGAGCCCTTAGATTCTATTCTAGCCTACTAATGCTGTTGTGTGAATTTCTGAGCAAAGAAAAACAAGGTTTCTTTCAGAAGCACGACAGAACCCAAATTGCTCCCTTGGAGATTGAGCCTAACAAGCTAAGTGTATGCACAAAGTCATGCGCTAAACAAGCGGCAACAAGTTCCAGCACGGGTTTCAGGGAAGCCATCTCTTGTTGTTTGAGCTCCATTAATCTTTTTGTGACATAAAATCTCCGAAAAAATTACTGTTGCATTGAGAAGAAGCTTGCTGGGGCATCCCCTGTAACAATTGACATTTAGTGCAAAGTTTGTAAAATGAATCTTGGCTGCAAATATGTGGAGGAATAGCATAAAGAAAATGTAATGCATTGTCCGTCTTACCGTGGCTGGTGGCAAAGAAATTGCTTATGTTTATTTTTCAGATGGTGCCATTGCTTTTTTTTTTTTTCTTTCAAAGATCATATATATTCATCGTGGAACGATGTTTAATTTTCTTTTAAAAACTTAGAACGAAATATTTAATTCTAAATTTCTTAAGAACAAGACTTGAAAATGTAATGTGTGACTCATTCATGCATACATGTTGATATGATGCAAGCATTAAGATTTCATTAATATGCGGAGTTAAATTCTTTATTAGCATTGACGGTCACCAAAGTTATAAAGTTGGTTTATTTAGTCATCTCATATGTATGTGTTCTTACAAATTTAACCCATTTTGAAAGTGATTATTATAAATTAATTTTTTTTTTCACACTTATTCTCAACAATACATTCTAAAAAAAAAAAATGTCGTTTTTTATAATTCTCCTCAACTTTTTTATTTACGTATTCTTCCAAAAAATAATTAAAAAAATAAAATAAAATAAAATCAATTTTTAGTTTCATTATCTATCCTGCTGTTTAGTTCGCTCTACACACTACACAATAATATCACCAAATTCTAAGAGTTGATCCATTTGTACATAATAGTTTGTATATAATGGATTACCCCCCGAACCTTAAGGGGTAGTTCAATTGATCAGGCCTTGGATTTACTCTTCAATGGTCACCAGTTCGAATTCCCCCAGGGTCACTGAGGTGAGTACCGGCTGTAAATTTCAGTCCTCGTGGAATTAGTCGAGGTACGAGCAAGTTGGCCCGGACATACACGGTTATAAAAAAAAAATATAATGGATTACCCTCTCTCACGTAATGCGCAGGACAGTGACTTAATTAGAACAATTTTAAAGCTTGGTGACTAAAGTGCACGACTTTTTAGTTTCAGGCACTATATATAAGGCTAACCCTAATTTTGATCTCCACACTTCCACAAAGAGAGTTTCTTCTCTATCTCTATGTACTGGTAAAATGGGTATTGAACAAGATGGAAGAGAAGTGATATTCAGAGATATTAGGAGATATTACTGTGAATACTGTGGGATTTGTCGCTCTAAAAAATCCCTCATCTTTTCTCATATCCTCCTTCAACATAAGGTGGGTAACTGAGCGAGTGTACATTAATTTTTCTTTTCATATAATTGTTGTATATTTACTTTGTTATGGATGATTTACAAGCAACGAATCACTTGGTTCAAACAACATATTCCACCGTGTCCCGAATGTTTTGCACTTCTAGCTGATAATATATACACACTGGCACGCTTACGGGGACTTTAATTGGTTGTTGGTTCGGTGAAATTTCTATTGGAAATTCCGATTTTTGTGAATATATAAGAAGAAATGAATATCAGAGTATTAACTTCTTCTTTTTTTTAAAAAGTTACATGGACTTGGAATTTAAGTGGTGGTTGGTTCGGGGGAATTGATGTCAGAATTCAATCTTTAAGCGAATTTTAGGATAATCACAGAGTATACACCTGGCAGTCCCTCCTGTGCACTTATAGTTGTGCTTACAATATTGCCTACATTTGGATTGCAATTGGTTGTGTTGATTGTTAGAGGAGAGAGTTTTTCAGTGATTACTCTGTTTTCTATCATTTTAAACTTGCTAGGTGTGGATTTTGTTGTTCTGGTGATTTGTTGTTAAAAGTTGGAGCTGTGTGAATTATAGGAGGAAATAAAGGAAAAAGAGCAAAAGGAAGAAATAAAGGAAGGGAAAAAAATGAATACTTGTGAAGAGTGTGGTGCGTGTTTCAAGAAGCCGGCTCATCTAAAGCAGCATATGCAAAGCCATTCCCTCGAGGTAATTTGTCTTCTTTTTGGGTCATTTGATTGTAACATCGATTGTTTTGCAATGTTTTGTGTTTTCATTTGCCTAGTGATTTGTTAGCATGCGGTGAAGCTTTTGTTTAAACTGTTTTTATTGTAATTGTCAAGTATTAAAAAAACATTTTATAGGATAAAATGAGATACTCAAATGTATGATGCACAGACATGATTCTTTTGTGTCTTAATGAATCATAATTAGGGAAATGTTTAAATTATATTAAATTGTCTGTGTTGTACTGGCCTTTTCATGCACTTGGTGCTATTTTTTTGAAATTAAATGTGAGGTTAGAAAATTTAGAAAGTCAAAAAGTAATCTAAATTTGCATCCGGTTGCTATATTGCAAAATCCTCCTGGATTTTAATGCTTCTGATTGAATGATATGCTTTTATTTATCATGCGTTAATACTTCAAATAGTATACTAGACTTGTTACTGTGCTTCAACATTGTAATAACACACTTCTTATTTCTGGTATCTTTGCAAATGAAAAAATATGATGTTGCAGATTGAAGTGTTCTGGAAAAAAATTGTTATTGATCGGCGTGAAGCATTGGATCCCACAGAAAAGAACTCCAAAATGCAAGAGGCAGCACCATTACCTTGAATGGATCAGTACCAGGTGGGTGACCACCTGTGAAGCTCCATCGAGTGAGCCTCAATCACGCTTGTACTGATTTGATTTGTGGAAAAAAATTGTTTAATGGATGAGCGTGGAGCATTGGATCCCACAGAAAAGCACTCCAAAATGCAAGAGGTGGCAACAATACCTTGATTGGATCAGTATCAGGTGGGGGACCACCTGTGAAGCTCCATCAAGTGAGCCTCGATCACGCTTGTACTGCTTTGAGGTTTGAGGATCGTGTTGGTTTTATATTGGAATAGAGCTCAAGTCTTTTCTGTAAGGGTGGTATACCACAATTCTGTTCTTATTTTAATTTATTCTGTTACAGAGGCCTTTTACATGTCCAGTGGATGACTGCCACTCCTGCTATAGGAGGAAGGACCACTTATCACGGCATCTGCTTCAGCATCAAGGGAAATTATTTGAATGCCCCGTGGAGGACTGTAAATGCCGATTTGCTTTTCAGGGTAATATGAAGCGTCATGTTAAAGAGAACCATTGCAAATCTTCTTCTCTTAATGCAGAGCGTTCCAAAAAATTTATCTGTCCAGAAAGTGGATGTGGAAAAGTGTTCAAGTATCCATCCAAATTGCGTAAACACGAAGACTCCCACAGTAAGCTGTTTTCCTTTTGGAATTTAAATTCGGGTTAGATAGTTTTGTTGGATAACAATATATATACATATATATATGAGCCACACTAACTACTTTTCTGAACCTCTTGCACACTGTTGGATACAGTTAAGTTGGATACAGTGGAGGCATTATGTTCAGAACCAGGCTGTATGAAATATTTCACGAATAAGCACTGCCTTATGGAGCATCTTTTGTCTTGTCATCGGTACATTGCCTGTGAGATATGTGGCAACAAGCAGCTGAAGAAAAATATTAAGCGTCATCTTCGAACACATGAAGTGGGGGTTTCCTCGGATAGAATCAAGTGTAGCTTCGATGGTTGCGTGCATACATTTTCAAATGTAAGCAGCTACAACATTTTACCAATCTAACATTCACTAATTCGTCCATTTGCATTATATTATTAATTGGTGCATGCATGTCGTATACACATTTGTCAATTAACTTTGAGTAGATTTGGAACATGTTCGTCAACAGAATTTGCTAAAATATATTGCGTGATGGTTTCCCTCTTTGCTTCGAACCATTTTTAACCTGCACTTTTCTTGTACAGAGATCAAATCTCAAACAACATATCAAAGCTGTGCACTTGGATCTTAAACCATTTACCTGTGGTATTCCTGGTTGTGGCATGAAATTTGCATTTAAACATGTGAGAGAGAACCACGAAAAATCTGGGTGCCATATCTATACTCAGGTAACGTATTCCATTTACTTCGGCTGTAAGTTATATGCTTCATTTGACCTTTGCTTTACAGGAAATGGATCTGATATTGAATTTTGTGTCCACTTGTGTTCAGGGAAATTTTGAAGAGTCCGATGAACAATTTCGATTAAGATCAAGAGGTGGCAGGAAAAGGAAGTACCCAGTTATTGAAACTCTGTTGCGGAAAAGGATTATACCACCTAGTGAATCAGATCCCGTTATGCGCGAGGGTCCTGAATACTTATCATGGTTACTTGATGCAGAATCCGAGGATTAACTGTGAGATGCACTTTTCACAAGTATGTATTACGTTGTAGCCTTGCCTCGAAAAGAAAAGTATTTACAGTTTCTTAGATGTATATATCAATGTTCATACCTGTTGTTTATAAGTTAGATGTTTAGGCAATATCAAAGTGTGTTTGTCAATGGTTTTTATTGTGTACTTGGTACCTCGGACAATGTTAACTGCGTTTTGTCGCTGTCTTGCTGCATTTTTAAGTGGTTCCCTTTTGAAATTGGATTATACAAGAAATTTGTAGTCATGATTTCTGAATATTGGATTAGAGGAAATTACATGCATCCAGGTCCTTAAAGTTTCAAAATTAAAAATCAGGTATGAAAGTTTTTTAATCAAAACTCAGGTATTTGATATTTTAAATATTTAATATTATATATACAAATTTCACTTTCAAACCCTAAAAATCAAATACCACTCTCACCTCACCTCCCTCTCTACCTCTTCCTCACCTCCTCTATCCTCTTCCTCACCGCCGCCGCCGCGTCTCCTCCTCCCTCTCCCCTCCCCTAATTGCTATCCCAGCAACAACGAATCGATGCTGCTGGGACAGCAGGAAATCAAGCGCACCAGCAGCGATTTGGCTGGTGCAATTGATTTCCTTGCTGCTGGTGCAGCAAAGCGATTTGGCCAGTTGCACCGGCCAAATCGTTGCTGGTGCAGCGAGGTGCAGCGATCTGGGATTCGGCAGTGATGGTGTGTGGCGACTTTTTCAGTGGGTGTGTGGTGTGGGTGTGTGGCGAGGGGTGGTGG
>CAIGRF010070289.1:35875-47697 GCA_903798235.1 Fraxinus ornus | reverse complement strand
TCTAATTACTATTATCAAATATTTATAGTATAAGTACATTCCAACTAGGTTGATACCTACTTTTACTATAATTTATAGTTGAAGTACATCTCAATTAGGTTGGCACCTACTTAATTATAATATTTAAATTTTTTTTATTTTTTTTTTTCACGGGTCATGGTTAACCGTGGCCCGTGAAGGTACAACCCACGAAGTTCGGGGGGTCACACCTCATTGACCCGTGAATCGTCCGTTCGGGTCATGGGTCGGTCCGCGGTCCCGGGTCGATCCGAGCCGATTTTCACGGGTCTGATCAGCCCGTCCGTCTTGACACCTCTTCTCGTATGTTTGATGATGATGATGATGAAGACGAAAAGAATGGACCTGGTGGATGCTCCAAAGTTGAATAGAAGAATGCCACGCGAGGGCCAGAGAAGAGATCGTGGTGCATTACTACTGTGTTATTGGTCAGAGAAGAGATTGGGCGTGACTGCGATTCACAGCAGTCACAACCGTTGGGTAGAGAGAGAGAGAGAGATGAATTAAGGTTGGAGAGTTTAATTGGGTTGGGAGATGTAGTTATATATATATATATATATACACGTGTAATCTTTAAATACGTGCTCTAGTATAATTTTCACTAGAGTTATATAAGTAACTACTTTTTGTGGCCTTTCTTGAAAAACAAATTTTATGGCAAGTAAAATTTTAATTTAAAAACAAAACTTGCACATTGTAGTTAAGTATGTTTGGTATAGTTTCTGATTTTGCTTTCTATAAAAGATTGTTCGAGAAAGTTATCTAGAATTAACTTTCTATTAAAAAAAATTATAACTATACAAATACAAAGTATTTTTAGAAAACTGTTTAAATATATTCAAAAAATGTCAAACGGGTATAACTTGAATATGGATAAGTTTGGCCTATGTTTTTGTTTGGGATGTGCTAGGCTCGATTGTTAGGGTTTGTTTGAGTCCCATTTTTGGTGTAGATATTTTAGAATAGTAGATTGATGGAACTGTGATTAAAAAATAAGGAAAATATTTGGGTTTGTGTATAATATTATTTTATTGAAGATTGCGTGGTTGAAAAAAAGAGAAAAAAATATATTTTTAAACAAAAAAAAAATGGAGATCAAATAAGGGCTTAATGTCCAAATAGGCAAATACTACTAAATATGGAGTGGAAAGTGAATGCCATGATTGTGACTCCATAAATCAAACATAGATACCGACCTTGAGAAATTCATTACAAATGCATGTATCAAATTGGTGCCAATGTAGGAAAAGATGTGTAATCAAGTTTGGATTATTAGCAACGTTTATTCAACCATTTTTGTCAATACTAGTTCAAAAGGCAAATTATATTACCAGTACGTAATAATGTGCGAGGTCGTTTAAGGCATAATTTATTGTAGAAATTAACTACGGAAGATATGTCCAAATCTAGTTGTGATAGTTCTGTAAGACGAGTGGGTTCATCGACACAAAAATGGATCTTTACAACGACAAATCTTCCACATATTTGGATCGTAGTAGTTACATGCATTACTTGAGGTTATATTGAGTGTTCATTGAACTAAATTGTTGTTTAATGTTAATATTTGAGTGCGTTAATGTTCGATTCACTAACACTTCTTCAAGTTCAAGTAGCTCAACCTAGCAAATTATGCAATGAATAATGTTAAATGTACATCAAGGTTTACATAATAGATTACATAATATCACGTGACATTCTATTATTTATCAATTTAAAACACAATTAACTTTTTCAATATTTTTCCTCACATCATATTATGTAAACAATGATAAATATTTTTTTTATGTATAAGTAGTAAAATCTTTTAATTTATAAGTTGTGATAAATAAATAGATGGTAAGTGTGAAATGTGAATAAAAGCGTATTTCGTAGAGATTAAAATATGATTAAAATTAAAAAAATAGCTGTTATTGTTGACTTTTATTAGACGAGTAGGACCCAATAACAATTATATTTTCAATTTTAATTGAATTTTGTGATCCCCAAACATGCTCTAAATAAATTATAAATAATTTGTAAATTTTGCCTTCAAAAGCTTGACTGATCCTCTTGGATTACATCATGACATCATGGGATAATAAGGATGAAGACATGTTTTGTTATGATTGACAATGGCTTTGTCTAAGTCAACTCATACGTCAGTGCTTACGATATGACCCCAAAAGTCGGGCAAAGACCTGTGAGTAATGAGTCAACAACCACCCCCACTATTGACTCTACTCACTTTTTCCCACAAAATATTCCGTTGTCTTTCAATTATACCCTTTGCTACTCTCTTTCCTCTACTGTATTTTTAAAAGATTTAAATTTTCTCGTCATTTAATAAAATAATATAATTGGCAAGAAATTTTTGCTCGAGTTTCTCCGATATCTTCATTTATTGCAAAATTTCTATATGAAAGACATGTAATTTGTACGTGTAAGTGAGTTCTTTCGACTTCATATTATACTTTAATTTGTTTATAGAATAAAAAATTGTAAACAAATAATCCCACAACCTTCATACACCTGAAAAATAAATCTTTTTACCATGCCCCACGGGGCATAGTTCAGTAGTACAAAGGACAAGAGTGATGTAGTCTCAACTGAGCTGACAGCCGCAATGTGAGGGTTCGATTCCTACATTTAACAATGTTTTGAATTAGATTCTTTGTGGGCATCAGTATAACAGCTCTTGTACCATGGTCTACTCTGGCACATCCCGCTATTTACCTCTTTCACAATGCTCTAGAGGCGAGGCAGTGGAGGGTCATCACGATTGAAAATGAAACGTCTCACTAAAAATATCTTTTTTGGGCCGATTTTCGGTTCATTTTTAACTCGATTAAAATAACTTTCTAACTGATATTTTACCAAAGATTTGGACCGTCGTTTCAACTGTGCGGGTCCCAAAATTAGCCCATTGTTCTAGGTTGAGGGAAATCAACATTGTACAGTGTCCATCAGATAATCACGGCGTTCCGTGTTCGACGGTGTATGATTTGTCTGGGCAATTATCATGTGTGTACATGTCTAATTATGCTAAATTGTAATAAAAAGTCAAAGTCAAAATTGAAAATACCCAGATAATTTTGTGGAAAATATTTTTCATATCACCCATCAATAAACAGTGTAAGCATAACAAAATAGAAGCAACTCAACAATTCCACTTTCTAGAAAACCGGAATAAATCAAGGATATCATTATTTTAATTTTTCTAATATAAAAAATACGAGCATGATAGACAAAATTAAATAATAAATTAATTCAATTATATCCATTATGGGGGTATAAAGAAAAAAAAAAAGACAGTCAACTGGAATCTTACATTTAATTTTTTATTAATCAAATTGAATTTTTTAAATGACCAAAAGAATTGATATTTCAAAGTTATAACTCGATAATGACTATGAAGACGTAGCACATGATGGTCAATATGATAAAGACTAGAATCAATTATTTTTATGTTCTAGAAGGAGAAAAGAAACAAATTAAATCCATGTCGGGAGTTAAAAATTCTTGATTAAATTAAATATTCAAACCAAACCATTCCTCAAGTCGTAGTTCGGAGGATGAGTTGACAAGGGAATGTTCTTCCGAGCCGTAGAAACGTGCAATGCCATAATAAGACTCTTGATGAGAAAAAATAAATAAACCATAGCATCATTGGACAAAGATGATCATAAGATCAAAGAGGTTCCATAAGATAGGAAAGAAGCACACCACACTTACAGAAAGAAAAATCATCAGAAATTGCAAGAATACTCACACCATGTGGGGTCCGTGCATTTTTTATTTTTATTTTAATAGGGAACCCTTTGTGAGATTACTGGTGCATTTCTGTGGATTAATTTATGTACAAATGGTAAAAATCGATCGGAAATGAATATTACTTTTTGTTAAAATAAGTTGTGTTGAACTCATAATTCAATATATAGTCTTTTTTATAAATGTTAACTAAATATCATAAGTAAATTCTTCCGATTATTCAATCAGAGTCGATTTTTTGATAAATTATGGCTTTGTGAGAAGAAAAGAAATATGTGGGACATTGTTATTCCTTTTTTGCCCTTAAAACCACGATAATGTGCTTAGCCATAAATAACGAATACCAATCAATTCACATATGACATAACCTATGATGATGTTAAAATTGAAATAGAAATGATTGAAAGTGATCCATTAAAATATCATACAATAGTGTTTCATTCAAGCAAGCAATATCCCAAAATATTAACAAATCTTCCCATTTTACCCCAGTCATAGATTCCTTTTTAAAAAAAATGAAAAAAGAAAAAAGAAAAAAGAAAAGAAATCGGAATTAAGTCGAACTTAACGATCGGATAATGTCACTGATTGGAGCGGTCCCGGATAAAAGTCAACCTCATTAGTCATTGCACCACATTACATGACTTTCCAAGATTCAAGTGTGGGGAAGTTACAAAGAGGGTTGAAGTCAAGCCCACCGGAGCCACCATCAGTAACCACCGTGGGAGGTGGCGTAGAACTAGCAACAGGTGGCTGAGACACCAAATATGAAGCTGGGTCCACTTGCTGGTGGTGAGTTTGGCCCAGAAGAAAAGATGACGTGTCAAGAGTATGCAAGCCTACACTCGACTGTAGGCGGTTGACTAGCCTTTGAGGCTCAGGCTTCAGCACTTGAGTAACTGGCACCTGCACGTTCAATCCCCCGAACCTCACACCAGTCACCTGCTGTACCATTTGTCTGAAATTCGCAGCATCGGCTGTTATAAAAGTCGTTGTTGCACCTTTCGCACGTGACTTCCGTTTGGTAATCTTCCTAGTCAACCCGACAGTCCTTGGTTTCAAAACCGGGGCTTCACTTTCTGACCCGCCCGAGGCCGTGGGTGTTTGAAACGGAACCATTTCAGGCTTCACCAAGAGAGATGCCGCCGTGTCGGCTGCGGCGACACCACCTGTAAATGACATTTGCAAGGCTTTCGTGAGCGCTTCATTTTCTTTTGTGCAGAAGTCGGAAACCAGAGAGTCGGTTAATGATCGCTGGAACGTCCATGGTTGTTCAACAGTGAAAAAACTCTCAGAAGAAGCCATGAAACACAATTATCCCCACTTTTCCTTACAAAAAAATGAAAAACCCAAAATTTCCAGAAGATATATGGAGGAGTGACGGGGAGAGGGCGGAGTATATAAGGCGTGGGGGATAGGCCCAAGTCATATACCTGGGCCTAGGGGGCCTATGGGCCTTTATTTGGTCCTCTTCTTACGTATGATGATAGAACATGTTCAAAGACGAGAAAAAAAAATAGATTGATTTGAGAGCACCAAATTGTTTTGGTGTTTTTTCATTCAAACTGTCGAATCATTAGATGACACGTGCCTTCTCTGTTTTTGAGCATGTTTAATTGTTTATGCCGCATGATTGTTTTACATGCAGAAGATTTATCCAATATTGCAGTGTGGGTCCACAAGAATATTTTCCAAAAAGAACTTGGTCCTATATATTTGCAGTTCTAGACTTTTAACTTTTTTCCCTTAATTGTTTAGAACTAACTTATTTCTCTACCTAGCTTTTATTTGAGCCATGAAATACAATATTTTGTCAAACAAAATGTTTGTGCGCTCACATGTAATACATCGCTAACGTTGACATATGAAGGACTTGAAATGTGTCACGTAGGCGTAAAACCGTGTGACAAAGCAAGTTTGACAGACACTAATATATAGAGCTCATATTAAGATAGACAAGACTCATATTAAATGAATCAAATGACTTGAAATGTTATGCGGACATAAACTAGTTTGATCATATGAGTAAAATAATTTTTATCGATTCACAACATAGCAGATATTGATTGTATACACGACACCGGCTTGTGAAACGAATAATTGATTATCATTATGAAACAAATAATTGATCATTTGGATAGGTATTCATTGTCATGATATTATCAAAATAATTTTGACTAAAAGAAAAGAAAAATGGAAAAGGTTTGGATGACATAAGTTGATGTGATTGAGGATTAGATTGTGGATTACAAAGGCACAGCTTTTTCTAGAAGACAAAAATTAACAATTTTCACTTCAATTTTCAAATTAAAAAAGAAAGTGGACGCCATCCGTGACGTTACCCCAATCGAGAAGTCATGACGTGAGGATGACGCATCTTCAAACATTGTTTTTCATGCTTACAAAAAGCCCAAGTAAAAGATTAACTTTAGCCCAATAAGAATCTAAAGCCCAATATAGGTAGAGACAATTTCAAGTTCAATTACATAAAATTTATGGCCCAAGCCCAAATTGATATACCGAAAAATCCCTTTTAAGGAGGAATAAATATTGTTTCCAGTGGAAGTGGAAGAGTGACCACCTTAACATTGGATAATCATTCACAAACTCAAGGCAAATCTCTCATTTCAACAGTTCTCTGCCGTTTTCCAATCCTCAAGATCTTCGTCAGTCGATATTTCGTCCTCGTTCTCATCCTCGCGGGAAGAATATAAGAAGCTGAGGTCGTAGTCAGGTCGAGCTGTAGCAATTGACTCAATCACTGCATGGTATAACTCTTCCCTCAAAGCTCTATATTCTTCCGTTTCCTTGAAGTTTTCTATAGCCTCCATAGCTTCTTTCTTTGCCTTCTCAGTTTCATCCTCCCGGGCCGTAACCTTAGCCTTTAGTTTAACAATCTTGGCGTCACGCCTATTCAGCCAAGTCTGCATTTTGGATTTCAAATTATTCAGAATACTCAGTTCATCCTCCAGTTCACCAACCTTTTTTAGCAGCTTCGCATTCTCATCAACCAAACCTTCAGTTTTTCTCAAAAGCTTAGAAGACCTCTTTTTGTCTTCAATGGTATACAACATGGCCTTCACCATGTTTCTAAGGGCTCCAACCTTGACCTGACTGTCCTCAAGCCCCTGCAACTTCTCAGAGTGCTTCTGAAGCCAGAATTTCTTGATGATGCTATTAACTGTGTCTGAGACCTCAAGTTCAGCATTAAACCTGTCCAAAAAGGCGGGTTGTATGCCAATGGAGGGCCGATCTTCCACCCTTTGTTTCTCCAAAGGAAGAGAGGAGCTACTGGAAGACACCCTTTTTAAACGGCGGAAACCATGTGACTTTCGTGGGGGTAGAATGCTTGAACTTGTGTCAGAACTCTTTCTAGCACAAATCTTTTTTGGGGGGTTCTGGGCCAGTGGGCGGATGTTGGGGCGACCTTTTCCTGTATTGACAAATACAAGTGAATTAACTTGGCTCAATAATAATAATACAGAAAAGTTGAAAGGCAATAAGAGTGCATACTCTATTACCTCGATTAGAAATTCTCGAAGATAATTGAGGTCCAGGGGAAACAAATTCTGCTCGCTTATCGTGCAATAGTCTCTCTCTGAGAGGGTTATTACCGGAGTACTCTTGATTTTTCTCTCCTTGCAAGGCTGAGAACCTCCTGCAACACACTTATCAACACAAACATAAGGACTGCGCTAAAAGTTCAGAACAACAAAATACAAAATTATAGAAGCAGAGTTTGACAGAATGATAAGCTATTGAAATTCTTAGATTTGGGAACCAAATTTTCAACACATGTTAACACTTAGTCAGATTCCTGCATTCTACTATTTTTAAACAATTTCATCTATTATATATATAATGTCATATGAAAAAAAATAAAAAAAAATTATTCAATTTCGTGTTGTTTAATTTGGACATTTGTCATCTCTTATAGTGCTAATACATGGACTCCTTCGACTAAGGTGCTGAGGTGATGATGTGTTAAACTTAATGAGGAGGGCAAAACAATATGATAATGATGACATGATAATAAAAGATAATCGTGATGATAATGTAATGATGTGATATGACCTATCATCGTCTTAGTATCATTATAGTTGTTGACGTCTAAAAATGGTGGGCATTCTGCTATAGTGACATAGGGTGGGGCAGACTGGATTTCCCAGATATTTGGACAATTCTTCATCTTTACAACTGGAAAAAACAACCTCAACCGCAAGGGCAACCACTGCCAAGTTTGATGGTGGACCGGTGGTCCATTTGGAGTATATGAGAGCGAAGTTTGTATTTGTGTATATGTGTATAGATGAGTGAGGGAGTCCGAAGTCTACATCTTAGGAGTGAGTGGCCTTCTGTTGAGGGGGTCGAGGAAATGTATCATCGACTGGTTGGTTGATCAGTAATGTGCCAATCAGTCCAATTAAGTGATCGACCAAGTGCAGCTGCCGGTACGGTCCAGCTGACCTGGTTTAAATACCCAAAGCTTAAAACACCACTTGCCTTCGTTCATCTTACAACTTTGATCTAAGACCTGCTAGTAAAGGATTGTTTCTCCTTGCTCAGCTTGTCTTCCAATTTTAGATAGCGAGAGTTTGCAAGGCAAGACTTGTTATGTCCTAGCTTGTGCTTGTCTCCTGACTTTGAACTAGATTTTTTGCTAGTGAAGGCCGAAGAAAAACGTCAAAAACTCTTTGGAAGTATGAGCAGCAGGAGTTGTGGACGACATTGACTTTGAGCTCTGAGACCATACAAGAGAAGACTCACGTAGGTCTCTGCTAAACTCTGGACTCCTAAATGGTGAGACCTATACAAAGTGAAATTTTGCACATCGACTTGAGAACTGAAAATGAATCTTAAGAGTACCATGCTAAGGCGATAGTCTCCAAGTCAAGGGACAGCCTACTCTGGTTGGTGTTGTAATTGGCTACTGTTGGTGACTCTGGCTGCCTGTTAGTAGTTGCTTCTAGTAGCTCCAGTTGACTGACGCTGTCTGCCCCTGGGTTGCTGCAGACTTCAGCGGCTGGCTGAGCCTTGGTGTTATAGACTGCGCTTGGCCGCAGATCGTGCTATGGTTGCTCTTCGGGACTGCATCCAAAGGAAGCCACTCTAGAAGGCTGTGTAGCTGCTATATGCGCTGAAGGGGCTACTCCTGAAACTATAAATCCTCAAGCATCGTAATCACCAATTCTAAATTTCTTTGACAAAACGCAATACGTCTTAGAGAGTGGCATCAAAGCCACATTCCTTTACCCCCATCCCATTCCCGTCAAAACACGTCCTAGAAATATGTTTGATTCTTGGGTCCTCAAAAAAACACATGAAAGGATGATTTGAGTCAGACATTTTGCCGAACAACTTGTGTACAGTTTAACAGTCTCTACTACTTGTGTGCACTTCAGCACCTGAAGTTGCTAATATTGGCAAATGACGGTTAAATTTTTTAAACCAAAATTCTTCTTCCCTGATTGAGAAGATATACATGAAAGTGCGATAAAGAAAATGGAAGAAAAAAAGGCATGATATGTATCATAGTGAATGAAAATTACATAATACCTTGGAAGGATCACGCGTGTTGCCTCAATTTTCTTGGCATATTCCGCCGCAACCTCATTCAGAAACCCCGCCTCAACTTCTATGTCGAATTCAACCTATATATACACCATCAAACTTCATAATTTATCCACAAATTCTGGGTAGACTGGTGGGGGTTGGAGCTGCAACTTGCGGTAGTTGCGTGATTTGTTTGAGCATCTCTAATGGATATAATCACTGGGCTATTTCCTCATTATCCAACAAATAAAAATATATTTATAATCTATTTGATAACGTGACAGTGATTACTCTAGAAAAACTTAAGATTTTAGATGAAATAGTTCAATGTGAAATGTAAAACATTGAAGCTAATAAAATTGCATGTGTTGAAGTTTGTGGTCTATAACCTGTTGCGCTTCAGCCAATATTCGAATCCCTTCAATCTCTGCACAGTTTGAATATTTATCCTGTTTCTGTTTAATTGCTTCTTTGATGTCTTTCATCTTCTCGTTATCTGAAACTTCGTAAGAATGTCAATTCTACTTTTGGTATATATTCTCATTTCTTACTACCATTTCTTCCCGACAAATCAATGAATTTGTACCTTGTAATTTTCTACGTTGAACCGCAGAGGATGCGGCCTGCTGTATAATTGCAAGAACCATGACTTTGTCACCAGGCTTAAGTAATAGGACAGCTTCTCTCAAGGTTTTGAAGCCAAGTTCTTCAGAAGCATGTTGGATAATTAGCATCCTCTGAGTGTTTGTAGACATTTTTTTTGGTTGGATTTAAATGAATTTCACCTTCAGCAACGTTAAAAAAATAAAAGAAAAAACGACCTTTCCACTGGAAATGAAAAGAAGATTTTGTTTCTGGACAAGTGATGATTTTCAACTCAAGGCAGAAAGGAAGAAAACACTTAACAGCAGCTGCAAGCAAAAAGTCAGAAGATTTTTAGGAAGCTGAATTAACAACAAATAAGTCTTGTTCTTAAAAAATTTGAGGTCGCTACAAGTATTTTTTTTCGTCAATCATTGACAACCACAACATGCCATGTTAGACATTTTAAACGATATAACAATCATAAATCAAGAATAAAAAAAGTTTTTATGGAAGATTTCACGGGGTCGAATACTGCAATGAACAAATTGTAGCCCAGAAAAGTACCTGAAGAGCCGCAATTGTGAAGAGTAGGATCCTGTGTATTGAACCTCACTCAAGTCTGTAAAACATATATTTTTTGTTAATTTTCATGTTGTACATATTTTTTGACAACATTAATTTCTTCTTAAAAAAATTGGAAATTTGTAACATGGGACAAGACGTTTACCTTGTAAAGATTATAACAAAGAAAATTTCCTTGATATAAGTGAAGAGATTGGTTTCTTGCTGTGATCAGTTGACAAATCCTCAAATTATTTTCAATGTTTATTGTGGAGGCTATATATTTAGTTTCGAGGGATGAATTCTTGGATTCTTTTGTCATTTTCAATAAACCCTTCGTTTACTAATTAGAATTTTTATCCATCCTGCATTTCATAAATTTGGTTGAAACTCGAACCAAAGTTGCGTCGATTTTAACTTTTTATAACGAACAAAAAACGACAGAGAAAAGAAACATTTTACAAATATAAAAGTGCAGCCCAAGATTAAAGGCACAAGGTGCGAAACCCAATTTGGAAGTCCAGAATAAAGGCCTAGATAGAACCGTTGATGAGTGTAATAAAAGCCCAAGAACAAAGAAGTATCATCGCCCAAGCTTACAAGACGTCCAGAGGTTGAGCGAATGAAGTGCCATGGGATCGCCCAGAGCGATAGTCCTATCATCGCCCAAACTGTCAAGTCGCCCAGAGTTTGGGCAAATCTAAGGCGTTATAGTCATCTAATCCAGCAGTTATGGAAGCGTTTATTAGACAAATTCGACATACCCCACGATCCAAGGATTCTAGTAATGGGCAGTTAAGGGACAAGATTAATGGCAACGGTTATGAGATAACTTCTCCCTAACAAGTCGGCCATCATGAAGGAAATGAATATCAATTGAGCAGTTCCAAGCGGTTTGTCACCCAGAAGTTTCCAAGGAAATATAAAAGGAAGCGAAGGCATAGAAGAAAAAGACTCCGAATCAATAACTCTCAACAGAGAATATGTAATTTCAATTTCTTAGTTTAACTTTAAGATTCTTCTTTTAGTACTCGTGTGCTTACGCCCCTTAGAGGCATTTTGTGTGTTTCCGATTATAAATCTTCGCCAATAAAACACCCCTTTTTGGGACTTCGTCTCAAGAGGCTTGTTCCTTACACAATCGTCTGATCCCTTTTTTAAAACCCGTGAAACAATAATCCTTTTTAGAAAAACAACACTGTTTTTGGACATTTTCTGCAAAAAATGACCTTTGTTTCTAGTGTCTAAGCGTGTAGCTCGTGAATGTCTTATACCACGATGCTTCTACTTTAGTACAGGGTTTGCGCTTACGGAAATGTTTTTCATCGTGATGGTTAAGTGTTTATTAAAAAAAAAAA
>CAIGRF010070289.1:16612-35742 GCA_903798235.1 Fraxinus ornus | reverse complement strand
TGATGATTTTCAACTCAAGGCAGAAAGGAAGAAAACACTTAACAGCAGCTGCAAGCCAAAAGTCAGAAGATTTTTAGGAAGCTGAATTAACAACAAATAAGTCTTGTTCTTAAAAAATTTGAGGTGGCTACAAGTATATTTTTTCGTCAATCATTGACAACCACAACATGCCATGTTAGACATTTTAAACGATATAACAATCATAAATCAAGAATAAAAAAAGTTTTTATGGAAGATTTCACGGGGTCGAATACTGCAATGAACAAATTGTAGCCCAGAAAAGTACCTGAAGAGCCGCAATTGTGAAGAGTAGGATCCTGTGTATTGAACCTCACTCAAGTCTGTAAAACATATATTTTTTGTTAATTTTCATGTTGTACATATTTTTTGACAACATTAATTTCTTCTTAAAAAAATTGGAAATTTGTAACATGGGACAAGACGTTTACCTTGTAAAGATTATAACAAAGAAAATTTCCTTGATATAAGTGAAGAGATTGGTTTCTTGCTGTGATCAGTTGACAAATCCTCAAATTATTTTCAATGTTTATTGTGGAGGCTATATATTTAGTTTCGAGGGATGAATTCTTGGATTCTTTTGTCATTTTCAATAAACCCTTCGTTTACTAATTAGAATTTTTATCCATCCTGCATTTCATAAATTTGGTTGAAACTTGAACCCAAAGTTGCGTCGATTTTAACTTTTTATAACGAACAAAAAACGACAGAGAAAAGAAACATTTTACAAATATAAAAGTGCAGCCCAAGATTAAAGGCACAAGGTGCGAAGCCCAATTTGGAAGTCCAGAATAAAGGCCAAGATAGAACCGTTGATGAGTGTAATAAAAGCCCAAGAACAAAGAAGTATCATCGCCCAAGCTTACAAGCCGTCCAGAGGCTGAGCGAATGAAGTGCCATGGGATCGCCCAGAGCGATAGTCCTATCATCGCCCAAACTGTCAAGTCGCCCAGAGTTTGGGCAAATCTAAGGCGTTATAGTCATCTAATCCAGCAGTTATGGAAGCGTTTATTAGACAAATTCGACATACCCCACGATCCAAGGATTCTAGTAATGGGCAGTTAAGGGACAAGATTAATGGCAACGGTTATGAGATAACTTCTCCCTAACAAGTCGGCCATCATGAAGGAAATGAATATCAATTGAGCAGTTCCAAGCGGTTTGTCACCCAGAAGTTTCCAAGGAAATATAAAAGGAAGCGAAGGCATAGAAGAAAAAGACTCCGAATCAATAACTCTCAACAGAGAATATGTAATTTCAATTTCTTAGTTTAACTTTAAGATTCTTCTTTTAGTACTCGTGTGCTTGCGCCCCTTAGAGGCATTTTGTGTGTTTCCGATTATAAATCTTCGCCAATAAAACACCCCTTTTTGGGACTTCGTCTCAAGAGGCTTGTTCCTTACACAATCGTCTGATCCCTTTTTTAAAACCCGTGAAACAATAATCCTTTTTAGAAAAACAACACTGTTTTTGGACATTTTCTGCAAAAAATGACCTTTGTTTCTAGTGTCTAAGCGTGTAGCTCGTGAATGTCTTATACCACGATGCTTCTACTTTAGTACAGGGTTTGCGCTTACGGAAATGTTTTTCATCGTGATGGTTAAGTGTTTATTAAAAAAAAAAATAGATTAGTAAAGCGTGTTTATTAAAAAAAATAGATTAGTAAAGCAACGCGATTAAACGTTGAAGTTTCTTGTAATTCCTATTAATTTTATTATTCCAGTTTGCCTTATTCCTGCTGGTGTGAATTTTCTTCTAGTTTATATCTTTTGTTGAAGTTTTTCTAAAATAAATGAGTTAGAATAAGGAACTTAAATGCATTTGATGGGTTGTTTCGTCGCAAAAAACTTCAGAATATCGCACCCTGCTCAAAACCAAGGTTAATAGTCTAAAGCATTAGGTTTGCTGCATATCTGATACTGTGAAAAGTTTTATTTGCTCCAACCATGGAACCAGCACATAAAATAATAATTTACATGTATTTGCTGCCTCAGAACAGCAGTTTTGAACAAAAAAAGTCAGCACAACATAATCAGAATATTCGAACACTATTGCTTATAGCCGGCTTATATTCCACTACCTAACTGTTGCAGCCATTAGTTCAGATTCAGTAGGAGAGAAGTCTTCAGCGCCACAATGGTTAACTATGCATTCCAGGTCCTTCACCAGCTGAAGTAAATTCATCCAAGAAAATAATCAATAAGTAAAATGCAAAAGTTCCACAAAGTGAATTCTCATTCTTCTCATGAGTTTGGCTGAAGAGGAATATCACCTTATTTATAGATGGTCGACTATTTGGATCCCAGCTAAGGCATTTATCTGTAACACGAACCATCCAGTATAGCTGGTAAAGATTAACACTATCCTGTACTAGGGGATCAATCAATTCCATGTACTTCTTCTGTCTCAAGGATGGTCTTGCCTGCCAAGAAATAAGATGATATTACTTTTATGATTTCGAACAATTGTCTACAATAAGAATGTTGAAGTCATTACCCATCTCAAGAAGCTTTGGCCATCTGTATCTTCAATCGTCTTTCGACCAGTGATTAGCTCGAGAAGGACGACCCCAAAGGAATATATATCTGCTTTGCTCAAGTCTATCCCAGTTCCTTCATATTCTGGTGGCAAATATTCAAAAGTCTTTAGCACCCGAGTTTCCGAAGACTGATCTATATCTTCGTATTGACTTCTAGCAAGCCCAAAATACGACAGCTGGTCCATGACACAGAATAGTGGCATAAGAAGCATTAAATTTGCATAAAAGGCGATTCAATGCAATCCAGAATAGGATTAATAAATTAAATTTACCAGTGGATGGTAATCATGTGTAATGAGGATGTTACTTGGCCTCACACTTCCATAAATCTGTTTTCCATGTAAATATTCCAAACCTTTAGCTGCTCCATGAGCTATTTTTATTCTTCTTTCCCACGTGAATTCCCTTCTTTTGTCTACATATAAACAAGTACTGAATAAACGTGTTCGTTCTTTAACAGCCTAAGCTCTTTAGATGAGATGGTTCTAAAATGCCTTTACCAGATAGATGTTTGCTCAGAGATCCATTGCAGGCAAATTCATAGATTAGCAACCTATGCGTTCCTTTTGCAAATGATCCTAAGAGCATGGCCACGTTTTCGTGTCTGAATTTCCCAAGGATCTGAACCTCTGTCTTAAAGTCCTTTTCTTTAATGGTTTTCAAAGGGTGTTCTCTTATCGTAATTAGCTGAAGATCATTTAATTGACCTCTATAGATTTGCTTCCCTCGAATGGATAACAAATTTTCCTCGGAAAAGCCATTTGTTGCCAAATGCAACTCAGCATAAGTGAAGTCTCTTGTTTCTCTACCAATCCTTGGCCTTCTGTTCATGCACACTGAACAAACAGAATTTTCAAATATCTCTTCCCGTTGTTCGCCTGCACATCAAAATAGATGAACTTTCTGTTTATGAATTCTCTAAAGTATATATGAACGGTATGGACCTTATTCACTTACAAGTTTCTGTGTTGAAATGTCTGCCTGAGGATAATACACTAACTTCAGCAGCCTCGACTCCTCTCACGGTCTCAACGCTACTATCAGTTTTCATCCTATATATTGCACAAGATAGGTTGTCCATGAAATATTTCTTATTTTTCTTGAGGTCCCTGTGGAAATCAGGTTGGAACAAGCCGCCAAGTATGAGTTGAATTTGAAACAAATTAGCTAGAAACGTACCTTATTGAAAATTACGGAGTACCTTGGAAGGATCACGTGTGTAGCTCCATAGCTTTTGGCATATTCCATGGCAACCTCTTTTAGCGACCCTACCTCAACTTCTATGACGAACTCGACCTACAGGTACATTAATAAAATTTCATAGTTTAGACAGAAGCGCAAATCTTAGACCTTTGAATTGAGATATTTGATTAATATGTAATTGATGGAACACTAAAAGTTGCTATGTACATACTGAAAAATTATATTCATGTTTTAACACTAACCTTTTGTATTTCAGCCTGCCTCCGAATCCTTGCAATACGTGAACATCTTGAATATTCATCTATCATCTGTTGAACTTCTTGTTTGATGTCTTCTTTTTTCTTATTAATCGTTGCACTTGAATGCAACCTGCTTTTGAATCCTATAGAAAACCAAAAACCTATTAAGAAAACAGAACCAACAAACAAAATCCAAGAAGTTTATGTAATTTTTGACAGCAACAAATGATGCATCACGATTATACTCATTTACTGAGGACTTATTTTCCACAAATCCAAGAATTAGTACCAATTCCACAACGTGGAGGATAAAATCTATTGACAGTCCTGAATGCTGGTATAATTCCAAGAAGCTTGACTTTGGCACCAGGCGCAAGTGACAAGCAGAGCATGGCTTCTCTAATGGAAACAGTAAGTAGTTCTTTCGATGCATCTTGTATAATTAGCACCTTCTGATTGTTTGTACACATTGGTTACTGCTAAGATGTTGAATTGCACCTTCAGAAACAGAAGATTAATGATTCAACAGGGATTTTGCACATGAAATCTAAAGAACTTTAAAAGATTTAAGAATTCTGTCATATCCCATGCACACTTTATCACTTTGTTTCGGATTTTCAAGTTTATTTAGCAATGAACTGACCATAGTAGCTAAAAGAATTCACGTAGCTGACTCCATACATAACAGAAAAACGCCTAAAAGACTTCATATTGTTGATTATTAATAATTTCAATTCAATTAGTGGCAAAAGAAAAGATATTTGGCTGCATAAAAACATTGTTTCTACCATACAGCAAAATTCCATTTACTTTTTCGGCCAAAACAGATACAGATGTATGATCTTAGCAAGCAGAAAAGCTAATAATCGAAGAGCTAGGCAGTCTAAACATCTCTATAAAAATATACTTTATATTCATAACCAATAGATAACAGAATACCCAGAATTCAAATGAAAAGATCTTAAAGGGACAAACTGCAATCAAAAGAATATGAAATTGGGCAGAAAGTACCTATCAAATTTGAAAGAGTTGTGTTTTGATTATTGAGGTTCTCTCAAGCTTGTTTGGACATATATTTTGAGCGTTCCATTAAGTTTTTTGTTGATTTCTACGTTATCCATCTTCTTGTCTAAAATTGTTCTAAAATTTTGGTAGTTTGTAATATGGACAAGCCTATAACTTTGGGTAGTGATTAAAACAAAGGAAAAATTCCTTCATAAGCGAAGGCATTGGTAAGTTGATATTCTTTCTACTGTAATTTCCATGACACTGTGTTGTTTGGTCCTATTTCTTTATGCTTAGCTTCAAGTTGAATTTTCTCTAATATTTCCTTGAGGCAAACATATTTTGTTGCTACCTAGTAAATGTAGGGATGGTTTCTTGTATTCTTTTTATCCTTTCCAATAGTTCCCACATTTAGTAATGGATGCAGAAAAACGTATACAACTATTAAGGGTTAAGGCCAAGGAGCTATGAACGAATAAGAAATTATTCTTATTCGTCTGAGTTCTAGGTTGCATCGTGCTGATCTTAGGTAACAACTTAGGGATAATGCCAACATATATGAACCTACCCTAACTAGACAACTATACTGTATTATTAAATAAGAGAAACGTGTGACAAAATTTAACTTCTGTTCTGGTGACCATTATACGAACGAGACAATAATTTTTGCAGTAAGTCGAGAGTTAATGAACAAATTCCTACACTAGCCATATCTGGACAAGTTTAATGCATAGCACTAAACCCCACTACATAATGACAATCAACATTTTAAATTTTTTTTCTTTTCCTTGCTACTGCACAATGCTTTCAAACCCAACAATACCATTGCCATGAGAAACATTGAGAGCTTTCTGTAGGCTAAGCTAATCTACTAGCACTCTACCGCTACAGTAATAAACAAATCGAGGCACATAGAACTACCATAGTGCATTGAAATAACTAAAAGGATTAGGTGTTTGCATACATAGCAATGGGAAATATGCCACGTCTAGTGACAATGGGATTACAAAATTAATTAGCTCAACCACCAGCCACTCAAAGCTTAAATCCACAATATTCCAATGGAGATAGATACTTTGGTATCAACGTTCACCAGCTGCTGCCACCGGCCCATCCATCGTTACCAGATTGTGATTGCCCAGAACTATTTTTGCTGCCACCCCATCCAGATTTACCACCTTCTGCATCAGCATCATCTGAACCACCGCCACCACTTCCCTGCCCCCAGCCACTACCAGAGTTGCCCCAATCACTGCCCCCGCTTCCACCGCCACTTCCGCCGCCCCAGCTACCAGGGAAAGCTTCCCGGCCTGGTGAATTCTGAACTTTTGCACCAGGAAAACTACTCCAACCACCACCATCATCACCATCCTTAGAACCCCACCTTTGTGATCCATGGTCCGAATCCTGCCTGTCATTGCCTCTGCCACCTCGGCCACGCCCACGGCCGCGGCCACCATCACGCCCACCATATGGTCTAGGTGCTCCACTTGGATGCCCGTCCTGATTGCCTCCATTTCTGTAGTCACCTCTACCTATAACCAAACAAAACTAGACAGATTAAAACATGGAAGGACAAAATTAGAGAAAACTCGGTCATCAACAAAACGAAGAAGATTAGGTACTTGGAAAAACTGAAACTACAAATAAACCCAAGAATCTTTCAACAACTGCAGGCCATTTCACGCTTTATGAACCCCAATTCTAGCAATCTCTGTCAACCTCTCCACAAGTCACCAGATGACCTCCAACCCCATCCCTTACACAGTCCTGCCTTCTCAGCCTCTCCACTCCACAGAACACAGGCTGCCTTCAGCCTTTCTTGCAATTAAAACCCACCCCAAGCCAGTCACCCAGACATATCTCACCCCTCAAACAAATAGGCTCCTGTCAATTTTTAGTTCCTTAGGCACAGGCTATCAATCTAGCTAGAAAAGAAAAAGAAATATATAATTTAAAAGTTAAAAAAATATATAAAAAAAATCAATCACATTCTAAAATTCGATTTTCAAAGAAACAAATATACAAGGTTGGTCCCATATGGCAAGTAGTTGAGACATTATCCATAAGAAATCTTTGCGGCGGTAAAGTTGTAAGTGGGTTCTTCCTTTCCATATAACTTATCAACCAAGACCACATCCCACTCTTGTGGGTGGAGGATTGGGGATGGGGTTTACTTGTGGGACTCAATTAACCTTTTCAATAGACTGTACAGAAGGTGGAGAGGGGCAGGAGGGAATAATATGAAAACCCACCAAATTTACCAGTCTTGTCCACATCAAGAGTCAACTAAAAATTAAGCTACAAGGCAAAGTATGCAAAGAGTTCTTGCACCATCAAGTTACGAGTTAACATAGTAAAAGTAAAGTTGCAAGTTAGCAAAGCAAAACATCTCAAGGCAGAATCACACAACCAATCACTCAAAAGGATGCGTGAAAAGGAAACAAACTTACAATAGTTGCATTGAATATCATGTATGCATAGTGCTGCAAGCATGAATAAGTTCTTCTAGCATACCTGTTCTAGAACCCGGAGTTCTATCTCTGTCTGAAGACTGGCCTCCTCTCCATCCACCATCATCCCCTGAACCACCCCATCCACCGCCAAACCCTGATGAGCCCCCAGTTGCAGGACTTCTAATTGGCACCATAGCAGCAACTGATCGAATTGATGGCGAATCATGCGGATCATCAATGTGTTTCTGAAAATATGCTACAAGGCGATCAACGTCCTCAAACATTCTTTTTCGGAACTTAAATCCCTTTGGATAAAGACCTATGTACTCATGATGTGGATTTGAACTCCGTATATAAGTCAGTATGAATGTGCCAGGATGTTCATGGGATATCCCAAAGCAATACACGATCCTCATTGGGTACTCCGATTTCTCGATCCTTGAGAACTCATCAACTTCTGCTTTATTGCCCCTCTTGAACTTGCGGTAGTTTAGCATTGCCTTCAAATGGGATACCAATGGATCCACGTAACGATCCATTACCTGAATCAAGAACAAAAAACCATGATCCTTCGGATTTGTAAAGAAGACGTAGAAAACGAAGTTAATCAAACAGGAAATATAAAAGATAATTTAGAACCTGTGGTGAAGATTCTAGATCATACCTCGGGTTTAATAATGTTGACAATAGTAGATTTCAAACATTTGGATTAAGTTGAGAAAATGAACCCGTTCTAGAAGAAGTAATTAATTACGAAGACGAGATAATATTGAACAAGTGGAAAAAGAAAGTCTAGACCAAGCAATACCCTGAACCTTTATTCCAGCCTAGGTATTTCACCAAACAAACTTGAAAAAAGAAATAAAAGAGAGAAGTGTTTGCTTGCTTTCTTTTATGCTTCAGATATACAGCAAAAATGATTGAATTTATGTTCACAGAGGTACATTTCTAACAAGTACACTGAGAAAACAAAATCCGTCTGAAGGAAGTATTCAATTTACAAGTGAAGTGACCACATGTAAAGAGCGGAAAGATATTTTATCAAAATAAAAGTAAAAATGTCTTAAACCAAGCATTACCCAGATCATTCTTTTTCCTAGTTATTTTCACCCAACAAATTGAAAAATGTATCAAACAAGGAGAGAAGGGAAAAGTTTGCTTTCTTTCCAAACTTCTGCAATATGGAATAATCAGCTATAACGATGGAAAAATATGCTAGTACTCATATATAGACATTGCAGAACTATATCGAGAAACATTTCTAAAGCATGGCAATATATCTTGCAGTTGGCAGCATTCTGGCATATCTTCTAATCAATACTGGCTAGATTGCATTAACCGAAGATATCAGCAATTCTCTGTAATACAACACTTAATATACTTACCTCATCTAAATCTTCAAATGTATCTTCTCCAATTTTCAGTGTCTTCCCTATTCGAAGCAAGCTTGTGATATCCTTGTGTTCCTTTCCACCTTCAACAATGTCCTTGTGAGCATAAACATCATCATAAACTTTAAGAGTTAAAGTCAAAAATGAAGGTCCCCGAGAACTTGGGCGGATAACACTTTCACCAGGCTCCTTGTCAGACAGTAACTGTACCCATAAAGGGTCAAAAAAAAGAAAAAGAAAAAGAAAAGAGAACATAAACTTGATTAGGACATAATTACATAAACAAAAACCCAGAGGAGCTAATTATATAACAATTCACGAATATATTAACTCAATAACTCTAATAACCAAATTTCACACTGCATCCTACCTAAAATCACACGTTATAGCTTATACGTCACAGATATGTTATAGATTTTTATGTTAAAAGACGTTTCTGCATTAAGTGGAGTGCATACTTCTATGAACTTTTAAGACGGGATCACTTAAATGTGAGCAATCACCTTCCATTGAAAAAGAGTACCTAAATAAGTCAAATCTTACAAATGAAACATGTAATCAAGAAACATAAATAGGCAACTTCAGACATCCCCTATCTGATGCATACATGTTACCTAGAGTTATGCGTACGTTACTTGTACATCACGTTATCATATACTGCTGCAAATACAACTCCACAACATAATATGCGTAGCACAAACACAAAAGGTAATTTCGTGGAAGAATGTAACAGTAGTAACAACCTTCATTGCTTCATCGGCAGTAATATTCTGAAAACGTGGATGAACTATCATCCTGGGCTTGAAATGCTTCTTAGCAAGCTCCTTCTCTCTACGAGCTTTTTCCTGCTGACTCTGTAAGCCGCTGCGCTCTTCGTGATAATAGGGATCCATGTTTCGATGATTCTGGAAGCGGTTGCTTCTCATTTCACTCTCTTTACATGTTAAAAACACCTGATATCGATTTTTCTGAATTGATTTGATTCTGCAACTTAAAATATCGCCTTCGCGCAGCTTGTCAGTTAACTCATTAATATCCTTCCAATCATCCGTGTAGTCTTCCTTATTAAGCAAACCTGTCAATCCAGATTCAAGGACACAAGTTGCTTTCTGTGCTTGAACTCTACGAACTGTTGCTTGCACAATTCTTCCTTCAGACAACATTTCTTCTTTCTCCCCAGAAATCATGTAAAACTCATCATCTTGAGTTGGTTCTACATATGGTATGCGCCAATCTTGAAAGCCTTCCATCAACTCCAATCTTATATCATTAAGGGTTTCTTTTTTGTTCAGACGGTTCTTATGTTCAGCATATTCGTGGATATCAACTGACCTCAATAGATTTGGCTTTTCTCTAACATGTTCAATTGCCATTTCTAGCACATCTTCATCATCATTTGCATCGTCATTGCCATCCTCCCTATAAATATCTTTGGCCAACTCTTGTGCGAGGCCATAGGACTCCGGATGTATCCTCGTGTCATCCAACAAATCAATAAATTGACTACTACTAGAAGTCAATCCACTGCGTCGGACTCGCAGGAATCCAACTGCATTGACAAACACCTTTTTACCAAGACCATGAGCTGTCAGTAGGTCTTTTCGAGTAAAAATTGCTCCTGCTCTTACTAAAGACCTCTGCAGAGATGCTGCTTTTCTAGGTCCAAGCCCAGCAATAAACTGCAGAGGAGCAAACAGCCATTCATGACTAGCGGCCAAATTGATATCAAGACCCACTCGATTGGTTACATTCACCATAACTTCTTCCACCATTCCATATTTCTCATCAGGAGTAAGAAAGCTCTCCAAAGGATTAAGTTTCCAGGATAATATCTCCCTTCCTGGTCCACATAATGTTGCAACCATCGCTAATGGGTTTTGAAGATTGCGCCCAAGAGCCACAGCTCGCCTGACAATACCTAAACATGGAGGAGGAGATAAGTATTATCAACAGTATTACATATAATTCAAAGCTTCAGTATGGAAAGTACCTGCTTGTCCAGGAAGTTGATCTGTTGATATGCGGGAATTTTCGTACATATGTGGAAGAGACTCGTCGCCATATACAATGTTCAGATTATCCATCTCGTGACCAACATCTCTAGGATTATCCTCCACCATCTTGAAGATGATCTGATAATTGAGAAGGGGTTGGGTGAAACCATCAAAAATCATCTAAAATTTCAATTAAAAAAAAAAAAAGCAAAGATGGAATTTTTTCTTGACAAACAGCAACATCACATGAATCCATGGCATTAAGATTTTTCAAAATAATAGTTTCACCATCCAGGTGGCATCTAACAATGACAAGAAATAGTTCAATTATGTATACCTCATAAATATCCTCCTTCAGGCGCGTACAAGACAAATTCACAGCTCCGAGGACAACAACATGCGGTTGGTGGTCCATCATAAACTTCTGAACCCGCTGCTGATCATTTTTCTTACGTTGCTGATCATTAACATTTTGACCACGAAGGCTGAGCGATCCAGCATACAGAACATCCAAAACTTCTCCAGATGAATCCAACATCACAAAAGTTGTTGCTGGCTTTCCAGGGCCCCAACAACAAGCCATAACCCTGGGTGCAGCTTCCTCGTCAGAATTAGCATCATTTTCTTTTCGTTGATACGGTGACAAAGAAACTTTGTCCCACAAAAGCTTTCCATAATCCCAGAGCAACCAGTTTTTTGCTCTACTAGTTAACAGGGATCTTGCTTCCTTATCCATTGAAGGTAGAAGAAAATTAGAAAATGCGTCTTTAAGGATCAGTTTCCTCTGCTCATTCCACAATTGAGCAGATTTACTCACACCATCACTCAGATAATAATCATTAGAGTCACTTATTAACTTATCAAGTATTGGTTCCGGTAGCTTGATGGTAACTTTCAGGAGCTTCTCCTCTTCAGCCTTTTGAATTAGAAGCCACTGTGCATCCTCAAATCGTGAAAGCGGCTTGTCCCGCAACCACTTAACTTCTGCAAACTGGTGGAAAGAATCAATTGCCACATTTCCATCAGGTGTAGGGCTTGTTGACACCACAGCATTATCCATAAAGATACTACGAACATGTTTACGTACACATGGTTCACAGCTAATCTCAACAGCAGCCTGGTAAATGAAGTAAAAAATTACTAAGTATACTGAAGAATGAAGATCTTAGAATTATGCAAATTATGGCAAATATCAGAGATCTATCAGCATACCATGTGCCTAGCACCTCTGAGCACAGTCTGGGGAGTCTCAAACATCGCACAGGTGAAACTGGAAGCCATTTCTTCTGGTGTTTCCTTTGCATCCTCCAATTCATCCATTCTCTGCAATGAAATTTAAAATCCCTCTCAATCTCCCAGTTTAAAACAAGCACGGTCAGAAGGAAATACAAACCTACCATTTTTTCCAGAGATATCTGCAAACCAAACTGCTCAGAGCTATAGCCAAACTTGCTTGCAACCTCCCATAAGCCAGCCTTACTGCAAATGCTATACTGTGATTTCCTCTTTGGCCTCTTGAATTGTCCTTCATCGGCACCAGCCTCACCCGCAGGGAAGTGCAAATTAAATTTTGAATCAACATCGTCAACCTCTCTTTCAGAATCAGCTGCCTTAAGCGACTTTGTAATTGAATCAAAAAGCTGCCTGTTCAAATTAAGTCGTGTCTCATCATAAACTCTTCGTGACTCTTCATCAAAGCGCTTGTTGTAGTACATCTCAAGGGCACTCTTCCTTTTCTGAAGAAGAAGCCACTTTTTATCCAAGTCCAAGATTGTCCAAAGAACCTGAAGCACACCATTCCATAACATATCTAAATAAACTTCTCAGTTACAAAAGATCAACATTAAAAATCTAATATGCACGATGAATCTCTATTATCTACCTTATGCCACCTTAGTCTAGGTTTTTGGTTAGGATCATCTAAGCTCTCAATGTCAGATGGTTGATCTGGATCCTTCAATAGGCTCAAAATCTCCTCCTGCCGGTACATAGCAATAAACGGAACCTAATGATAGTGCAGAATGAATTGTTACTCAAACTTTAGAGTTCCATTGCACATAGCGAATTAAGCACAGCTAAGTAAAGAAACTTACATCTAACTTCTGTACATGCATTAATTCCAGAAATCTTGCAATGTCATCCTTGATTACTGATGGTTCATTCAGCTCCTCGGTTGTTGTGCCTCTCTTGTTAAACAGAGGCACAGCACCAGAGACGAGCTGACTATATATCCAGTCTCTCTCTTCTGCTATGCTCAACTCATCTGTCGATGGAGGACCAGTACTTTCCTCGGAAACCTATAAAGTACAGGGAAAGCCGAAGCATTATAATCATGACAGCAGTATTGAAAACCAGGAAGATGAGTATTCTTTAGAAATATTGAAAACCTGCATCCTTTCAGGGATATCTATTTCCCTAATCAGGTCATCCTTTTCAGTCATGTACTTCTCAGAAAGAATAACAGGTTCAAATTCATCTTCAAGCCTCCCTCCACCAGATTCTTCGTACCTTCCCCTCATTGCTAAACTTCTCTGGCGACGAGTCATAATTTCATCAGCATCACCAAATATGTCATGCGCTTCCTGGAGAGCCGATGATGAGATCCCAGGGGTTTTCCTAATCTTTTTGGGCTTCTTCTTTCTGCATTACAAAATAGTTCAGAAAATCAACACATAAATCTATGTCTCATAGACACCCAAGATGTAAAATGTACCTGACTGGAGCTCCATGCTCATCAACCTCTTCTTCGTCAACAATGAAATCAGCCATCTCATCCTCTTCCCCAATGTCCGCATCCTCTTCTTCAAGCTGTTCATCCTCAGCAATATCCTCAAGTGGTTGTCCTAGAGTATTACAGACGTATCCAGAAAAATTGTTAGCAAACAGAAAATACTAACAATAAATGACAATTTGAATGAAATTTACCGTCATCATCACCAAACAAGCTGTGTTTAAGCTTCTCCTCTGCTGAACGCCCTCCCTTTCCACTTCCAATAAACTCCTCTTCATCAGAAAACCCAGAGGTGTCTTCATCCCTCCGGGCTTTTTTCAGTCGCTTAAACTTCTTGCTCTCCTAATCATTTAACAAAAAATAATAATAATTAATAAATTACAGTTTGACAGAACCACCAACCCTAAATTTCACAAAAAGCACCAAAGAGTGCATGCATAAAACGTACAAGTTTTGGACGAGGAACAGAGATATTGCTTTCCTGAAGAAGCTCATAGTCATCCTCATCAAGCACATATTCTGACTCCCTATTATCGGTTTGATCAATGTTTACAATGTCATGCTACAGTTATTTCACTGCAAACATAAATAAGAACAAAAATGACCCCAATATATGAACAAATGACCTTTTCTTTCTTTTCTTCTTCTTCTGCTTTTCCTCGCCACTATCTGCTCTATCTTCTTCCTCCTCTTCCCCTTCTTCCTCAACGTCATCCACTATAAACCCATCCTTCTCATATTCATCCTGGCCTTCTTCTGGTCAGAAACACCAAGATTGTAAATTTTCCAGAACAGATGTTAAAATAGCACAGCACAGAATAAAACCCCGCATAAATTAAATCGGCTATAATTTCAACTAAAATAACATAAAAGATGATAATAGGCACACTAAAAATCCAGAAACCAATAGACAGGGAAAAAACCCAAAAAATTGCAAATTTAATCGTGTACGAGAGAAACCCGTATAATGACTCGATCCAAATTGCAATTTCCATCTAAGATCGAAGCCCCCAAACCACACATTCAACCAAAATAAAGGGAAAAATTAATACAACGTAAATATAAATATTTCGAAAGAAAAGGGCAAAATCATGGCGTCTGTACCATCTTCTTCATCTTCCTCATCATCGTCATCACGGCCATCCTGTCGGTCTCTATTAGGTTCATTATCTCTCTCTTCTTCGTAAACTTCAACCCCATCTGCGTTCACCACAAATATATCTATTACACATAAATTTCCCATTTTTCGAACATTAATTTTTTTAAAAAAATCTTGCATTTTGAACACTGAAGTACGAGTATTTGTGCAACGATTTTACCTTCGTCGTCGGAAATCACGGTTTTCCCAGCCATTTCCGTAAACTGCTTAAAATGAACAACTTTGGCAAAACCAAAACCCTAGAAACACATATACAACTCACAAAACACCCACTCAGCGTGTGAAAATCTTGAGATGAAACCCTAAGTTCAGAGGGGTCTCTAAAATTCCCAGTCCCCACCACTCGGCAAACAGAGAAGTGATACTTGTACGCAGTATTTCTCGTTCTTTTAGAGTACTTGTATATCTTTATTGGAATAGAACTTGCAAAGATGTAAATAGGACGAAGGGTTTGATTCTGTACAGGCCAGAAAGTTACTCTTGGTGACGTTTTCGCATATTATTGGCTTAGAGGGAGATAAAATTACCATAGTGCTCCTAGAGTGATGAGTATATTAGCGGCAAAAATTTATAAATCATTTGTATAGTGTATGGTGAGATAAATAAAACCTCATTTTTTTTTACGTAGAAACTCACAGTAGTTAATTGTGAGTGCATATTGGGTAAACTTTGCTTCATGTGCAGTAGCCTACAAACCATACGAAAGAGATAAACCGCACTAAATAAGTCCGGTGCGACGTGCTCGATCGAAAAAGTGTTGGCAAATGAATCAAACTCGTAATAAAACATCATTTTTAATCCTACGTTGCAATGAATACGCCATTATTATATATTTATTTATAATTTATTTTTATCTATTATATTAAAATCTTGTAGAACGAAAGTTAAATTTTGAGTAAGTCGATCAAATATACTTTTTACCCACAAATTTCTTATGATCAACAAGTTTTGCCAATCATGTACGAAATATAGTTGACATGCTTAGCCCATGTTTGGCCTGCATTACTTTCAAGAAAAAATGAAGAATTTTACCCTTTTTTTTTCAAATTATTGGGCCCACTATCACACATGCTAGTCAAATATTTCGATGACCAACAGTTTAAAAAATTTTATAAATGGGCAACATATGGGAAACAAATAGGGGCATAATAATGTTTTCATTTTGCTTGAAAGAAAGAAATTGGTGTTCACTTATAGGAATAACAAAAAAACACATTCAACCCAATATTCGCGAGACCCTCGTCCCATATGGGTCGAGAATTACCTGCCTAACCAGGTAAACGGAGCGGGGTCATTGTCTCGAAGCGGTACGGGAAATATTGTCTCTGCCCTTCACCCGCCCTGTTTAAAGTTGATTTCAAGTTTAAGTATTTTATCAAACAAAAATAAAAGATTTATCATCATTTTTAAAGTGAACGTAAATTGCTCTTAACAAATTGAAAAAAAAAACAAAAATATTTACTAACTAAAAACATAAAAAATAAAATAAACGTGACGATAAATGGGGCGAAGATCTACTGGACTTCGTCCCATTTTAACCGGATATAGGGATAGCGTAAGTTGACAAAAATATCCGACGAAATGGATGTATGAATTATCAATATGTATCATAGACTCATACCAGCCCCCGTTGTCATTCTTATTCGCTTAGCTCGAACTTTTAACATATAAACAAACTTATATTATTTTTCGATTTAACTAGTCGATCTAATCCAATTTTGAAAATATTGTTTTCGAATGCCCAAGTTGACACGTCGTTAGACATCGTAATTGAGAACTTAATAAGTCATACACAAAAGAGGACCAAAAGAATGAATTTTACCAATTAATTAATTGACAATAGTGGATAATTAATTAATTGAGTTGCTTATTAAATGGCGATTAATTAATTCGTGGACCAGATTTATGTAGAGTGAGTTGTGTGTATCTGACCCGTCATTAGATTCATTCTAAAACGTTTTTGTAATTCCAAAGTAGGAAAATGTCTCATCTTCGCACCTTCAGAAAACTAATGATATAAAGGTCCAAGTTGGCATTATAACAGTCCATCTCTGGACAAACCACATCCATGGCGAATTGGCGACTAAACAGCAGACATTGTTTTGAAGCAACGTTGAGTATAAATGTTTAATGGTCACTGTGCTATCAAGGAAATACACATGAGATCAAAACAAATTTTGAGGCCCCAGTTAAGGAACACTTTCTTTTATTAAAAATGAAAGATGATGGCTATTCCTCGGACAAATTCCAAGTATGCGACGGAATGGTGAACATTCACAATCTTTCATGAAAAATAATTGTATTAATTGCTTCTACACGTGAGGTTTTACTTTAAAGTTGATGCCTTATGTGGAGATGCATCAACCAACTTCTTAAAATTCATTGAGATGAATCTTCTCCGCTCCTCTTCTTTGATGTTGACGAATCCCATTAAGGAAATACCATCAATTGTTCGAATATTGAATGAAGACTTAACACGAATCCTTTGCAAAAATTATATTATTAAAGGAAATATATGTACAAATTTGGATCGCATGCAAAATTCAAAGTTCCAATCCACAGAATAGCTTTCTAATCATTTATGAGAAGATGAGCCTAAGATCAACAAGAAACAACATGAAATAATGTGATGCTATAAGGTTACGTCGTTACAACTTTTTTAAAAAAACTTAGGTGTACGCAGAGACGTAGCCAGAATTTCAATCTTGGGGGGGCAAAAATACGGGAGGGTGGAGGGGGGCGGCTTCCCTCCGGGGTTCCGCCCCGAATTTTTATTTTTTTTTTTAACTAAGATGATTGAATACGACAATTTTGAGTACCAAAATATGTAAGTTAGATTGACTGACCAAAAAGACAATCAGCTTGTCGATACAAAAATAATATGTCCATCTATGTGTCTAACGCTATACAAATTGAAAACATGAACGTTAAATGAACATCAACAAGACAAAAAGTAAACTGCCTATCTATATAATTTGTGAAGCGGTTTGAAAATTGGGAATTAATTATATTACAATTGGGTTGAGTTTTCATTTTTCAAATAGGCTAAACAATGGCTAGAACCAATTTTCATTTATTTTTAATGCAACAATAGGTAATAAATTATAAATGGGTCATTTGCTTTTGGATTGAATTTGGGCTATTTATTTATTTAAGTAACTATTGGATCTTTTATTTAGGTCTAAGATTTTTGTATAGTTGAATTTTAAAGTGTAAATTATTGGGTTAATATTTATTAATGAAAAAAAATTAAAAAATTTCAAAATTTTGCGGGGGCGAGTCAAAATTTTTAGGAGGGCAAAACTGAAAATTACATTACAAATTAACTAGAAATAGTGGATCAGCGGACAATCATGGGAGGCAGCTGGGAAGGAGTTGGATGTGATGATGGTGACAGGGTGAATAGTCTATTGCTTCCGTCGAAAGGGCTAGCTGGAACCATCTCTCCTTTTATTCCTCAGCCATGTCACTGAACTCAACCTATCACGGAATTGGCTCTCTGGTCCTATCCCGGATGGATTTTTTACGGCCTTGAACCGCCTGGTGATCATTGATTTGAGCAATAATCGGCTATCTGTAAACTGATAACTTATCAGATTCTGATAAGTTGATGAATACTGTCACAACAGTGGATTTATCCAGCAACCGCTTTTATGGGACAATTCAAACTTCATTTCTCCAGCCAGCATTGAATTTGCAAAGATTTGATGTCAGCAACAACAGCTTCTCTGGGCCAATTTCTTCATCTCTCTGCAGATTTTCACCCTCAATCCATCATCTTGATTTCTCCAACAATGACTTTGGAGGTCCGATTTATCAAGGTTTTGGACAGTGTTCCAATTTGCAGATTCTTCGAGCAGGTTTCAATAATCTTTCGGGACACATACCCAGTGATATTTACAAAGTTTCAGCATGCAAGAACTGTACTTTCCTGCCAATAAGCTCTCTGGAAAGATCGATGGAAGCATAGATAACCTCGTTAACCTTAGCACACTTGCTTTCTATGGTAATGAATTTACAGGAAAGACTCCTCAGGATATTGGGAGTCTCTCCAGCTTGGAACATTTGCTGCTACACATAAATCAACTAAATGGCACTCTGCCCTAATCTCTTACTAAATGTACGAGACTTACAATGCTGCATTTAAGGATCAACTTCCTTGAAGGTGAACTTTCTAGTTTTGACTTCTCCAAATTCATTAAGTTTATATCAATTGACCTGGGGAATAATTTCTTTACTGGTAGATTGCCAGCAACTCTTTTTTCATGCAAAAATTTGACTTATATTCGTCTGGCCACGAATAGCCTAAATGGAGAGATTTTACCTGACATTATGGCATTACAATCCCTATCTTTCTTATACCTTTCTAATAACAGCCTAAACAATGTTACTAGT
>CAIGRF010070258.1:12587-30332 GCA_903798235.1 Fraxinus ornus | reverse complement strand
TTTTAATCATTGTCACAAATTGTATTTAGAGATTTCAGTAGCTCTCATGACTAGAGACGCCATGTATTTTAAATTGTGCCTGGTGGGTAGTACCTACTGTAATTGATAGAGAGAGCCGTTTAATAAATAAATTGCTTATTTTATTCAAAATTAATAAATTTTGAGTTTAAAAAAAAAAAAAAAACGTAAAATATGGCATAAAAATTTGACAACATTGTATTTGAAAAAAAATTAAGTGTTGACTAAAACAAAATAAAAGCACCAAAAAATTTATGAAAATAAATGGAAATAAAAGTTATTTATGCACATAAATACAAAAATACAGTAAACAAAGAGTAAAAATTTCATTCCTGATATATAAGTAAAGGAAAAATGCAATTCCATTCAAGTTAAGTGGAATTAATAAATTCAACATATTTCTTCGAAATTATATACAATTTTCTTCATAAATAATTGTACACTCGACTATATTTTTATGAGATTTGTGTATCGTCCCTGATTCTATCAACCCAATACGTTACTAAAAATGAGTTCCTTAACGTTAAACAGTCAAATAAATAATTCAGAAAGGTGTTAGAGTTTAACATACTCATAAAATAATCAAGTAACTTAAATTTTTGATAGTATATGCTAAAAAAATTATGGAAAATTGACTTTAGGAAGACTACCCGGTTAATTTTTTTTTTCCTGATCAAATGGTGAGTTAAAAAAATTACTTGACCCAGCAAACGTCCACAAAAGATTGTGAAAATTTAGCAGAGAATATAGAAATGATTTAGTACAACATAGTGGAAATTAGGATCCCGACGATGACGTTTGAGGTATAAAAATATTTTTCGTAGACGCTAGATTGTACTCTCAACTATATTGGCCGATGGGGCTTCGCCATTTGCAATAACACTTGATTTCAACTCCGATTCATGGTCCGCTACATGCTGAGCTTCGACTCATCTTCTTGCTCGGGTTCAACCTCAGATTAAACCTCAACCTAGAACATGACGTTAACCTCGAGCTCAACATTAATTGAACATATTCGTCCTGGTGAAAAATAAGGGCCTCACAAAAATATGTCATACTTGACTTCTGAGTCATGAATCTTGTTGACCCCAAAAAATGGATCAATGATGTGGTCAACAGATAAGTAGAAACTAACGTCCACGTAAACCGAATCACAATGTATTATTCAAATCAAATCACCAATTTTGTAGGCGAATCACTGAAGGAAATAATTCCAAGCGTTTAACGAGTTACAATGTCCTTATTTTGCTAACAAAAAGGGGGTCGGCTTAAGGAAAGAACTTTAGGTAGCGAGAGAGAGAAAATTCACTTCGAATGTGTAAACTTGCATTACATTCCCATAGTGCTAAGTGTGAGTTTTTATACTTAAGGTAGGATGAACAAGGCTCGTCGGATGATAGGGCATGCGGTCCAACCGGATCCAGTGGCTCCTGTTAACATCAATCAATCAATCAAGCAATTAAATGCTAAAATCCCCATATCTCCAAGTTTTAGTCTAGGGATTTGACCATATAGGTGTGCAAGGCGGCGTTGACAGTGTGTTGTCTTGTCAATCACTTCACCAGATCCGCTGCGGGTTCGGCCATTCGCCTCGGCACGAGATAGGTTCATACTGGGAGCTCTGCTGGAAAGGGATCGATCAACTTGCCCTTGAACTGGGTTCATTCCAGCACGTACAGAATTAGGTCGCTCATACTGCCCATCCACGTGTAGATTCTTCTACCTGCTACGTGGTGTATTTATTTTACCATTATTTACATTTGTAACATCAGTCTCCGAAGTCCAGGTATGGTTATTTATAGAATGCCTAAAATTTACAATTTAAGAAGTGGTAGGGGGAAGATATCTAGCTTTCTTCACCTGTCGGGATGATCCCCTTTTGACTTGTCGAGATTCGTGGTGAGACCTTGTTGTAAGGCGATGCTCTTGGGCTAAGCCACGTTAAGGCGAGGCCTTAGAGACAAAATTTCCAACCATACTTGAGCAGCAGTGGCAGGGGACGTAACCTTTTAATGCGAGACGAGGCCATTTAAGGGAGGTACCGAGCCTGAATTGTGGTTAGGGCCTCCATGACGACCCGTATCGGTGACTTGGAAGGTGCTGGTTCCCAATAAACGGCAACTGGATATTCTGGCAGTTCCCTAGGCTCTAGTGACGTGCACATTTAATGCGTAATGATGATGGTGTTACGCTCTCACCTAGGTACACGCGATTTCGAAACGCGTGCGTGGCACGATTTCATCTGAGCCTTTGGTTTGAATGTTAAATAGACGTCTTTTGGTTTTAACGTAACTATGGAATTACAGGTGGATGACCTAAATCAAAATGAAAGAACATCTAATGACAGGGGTTCGTTTACTATGCATATATAAAGGGCTGCAAACCCACTTTTTCACCTTTTTCCACTTCTTAAAAGTTTTAGATGCCAAGTGCTGTGAAAGTTTCTTCTCTGGCCTCCATATTTTCCGTTTCAGGCATGCAATCTCGTTTCCTCTCGTTCTTAGGCGTTCTATCTCTTGGGCTCTTAGTTTTTTGCGTAAGTTTCTTTCATCCTTTTTTATTTTAAATGGCATCTTCGTCAAGAAAGAATGTGGAAGAGGGGTCGTCTGGGGTTGACATAGCTTTAATATGTATTCCTCCAGTGATCCCTATTGAACGGATCGTGGAGGTGATGGGGGGCCCTCATAGTGCATGGATGATGCAAGAGGGCCCTATTGATTATAGTGTTAGGTGGGATGGCCTCTTTATGGCCCACAGATATAAAGGAGAGTGAATTGGAGACCTTCTGTGAGAAACATAGGATTCTGAATAATTAGAATTGCTAGTGCCAACCCCAGAGGATAGAGCTTGTTTTCCCAAGGAGGGGTGTGTTACTGTGAGCGAGGCTATATTAGTTGGGGATTGAGGTTGCTTCTGTATCCCTTTTTCAGATTCATCCTTAGGCAATATAACTTAGCTTCTACCCAACTAGTGTCAAATGCATGGAGCCAATTGGCAAGGACTTTTTTTCTTTGGAAGGAGGTCACTCTTAGCGATGATATGCCCCCATCATGTTTTTCAAACCCTTTTTCAACCTCGAGCCTCTAGTGGGGGGAGCGACTGCAAGGGGTGGTACTGCATGAACCCTTGGGGGTCCACATTCTCCTTTTGTCTGGAAGACACATACCTCTATCAAGAATCGAAAGTCATCTTGATTCTGAGCTAGGGGTCACTGGTAGATGATGGAGGAGGATGTGGTCCCAAAGATCTCTGTACCGACCCAGTACCACCAGTACAATGAGTCGAGCTTCATCTTTAATACTTTATCATGTTCGCTTATCTCCTGTAGTTACTTAAATTCAGTTTTGTGCAGATACAGTTAATCGGTTCGAACTCGAACCTTCTGAGTGGGCTGTGATAAAGGCGATATACGAGCTTCCCTAAGAGAAGAGGTACTTCAAGAACGTCATCAGTAAACAGAACCTTTTTGTCACTCATCTGCTTATGGCTACTAAGGGTAAATCGAGGTGACTTGGTGTTTTTCCTTGTTGTTTGTCAATGGCACGAATTTTCTAAATCTTCTTTTGCTTGCAGGTCAGCACAACAAAAATGAGCATGTGAAGCCAAACCTGTTCCAATTGAGGAGCATCGGGGAGGCTCAAGGAAAAAAACTTATGAATTCGGGTTCCTCCTCGTACAAGCACCAATGGGACGAGCTGGCCCGTATATCCAAGATGAACCTACCATCCCTTCCTAAAAAGAAAGGAGAAAAGGAAAATGATAAAGAGGCGGAATCCTTGTTGGAAAGGTCTCCTAAAAGGAAGCTGGTGATATCCAAGAACACGAGTCTCGACCCTCCCCCCAAGCGTCAAATCACTCTTAGGGAATCATTCAAGTGGCCCATTCTTGCAGAGCCCATCTCTTCCATGAAGGTTGTCGAGGTAGAGAGGCAGTCGACAAGGGGGTTAACCTGGCGAGGAAGAAAAAGGGGAAAGAAATGAGTGCTCCTTCTGAAGGAAAAGCCCAAAATTTCTTGGGTGGGCGGTCAGATTAAATCGCCCCGACGGTTATGAAGATGCTCCCTACGGAGGTCCAGGGAGCAATAAGGCTCAACCACAGATATTGGACTGACAAGTACTCTTCTCAAGCTGAGACTTGTGATATAGCCGACTTGATGGGGGTTGGGCTCGCCATGCAGGCTGTTCCCAGAACTTCTTCATCAACGCCCAAACGGAAGCGAGGCGAATGCAAGGGCTAGTCCAAGACTACCTTCACCGGGCCCAGAATGCAGAGCTTGCCTTAATCAAGGCCAATGCTGAAGCCTCATCTGTGAATAAGGCTGCTGAAGCCTCCAGACTTAAGCACGCCGAGGCCGAATCAAAGGTGGAAGGTCTTTCTTAGGAGAATGATGAGTGAAGAAAGAAGCCCACCTCTATAAGGCTGAGGTGAGTGCTTTGAGGAAGTGGGTCGAGAACTCTAATAATCTTCAAAGGATTATTTCGTCAGCCTCGGAGGCTTCTAACAAAGAAAGAGAAGAGCTGAAAGCTCGCGTTACTGAGCTTAATGCTGAAGTCTCCAATTTTGATGAGCGACTGAAGAAGGCGGGAGATGCGACGGTGAATGACTACGTTGCTCACTTTCACGAGACCACAGAGTATGATGGGCTCGAAATTCATTGGAGGAGGGTCACTTATAATGAGGTTTTTTATAAGCCTACCGAGCTGCACCCCCAGCTTAACTTGTCCTCCTTAAGGAGCGAATTCTTGGAAGGAGAGCCCTCAACTCCTACCAACGACGAAGATGAAGTGGAGGTGGTGGAAGCCTCGGAGGACCCTTCGAAGGACGACGCAGTATGTGCAGACCAGGCTCCTATGTAATAGGCTTTTTGTAATAGGCTCTTCTACTTGTATTTATTTTGATTTGCAATGAAGAGATATCTTCCTTCTGCTATAATGTTTAGTTTCGAGTGAGTCATGCTTTATTTTTAAGTTAATGGTAACTGGTGGAAAATGTCAGCGTGTCGACTACCTTCCCAATCAGTGAGTGATCAATTATCCCCTAATAACTAACTTGTGAAGAGTTCACTAAGCTCGTTATCTCAATGAACTGGTTAACATAGGTTCGCCATAACTAGTTTATGAATATCATATTTTTAACGCTTTTTCATGGGTTTGCCAAGACTACTCTTAGCAAATGGTGACAACTTGGAGCTTATCTATTGCTGAGTCGATAATTAATGATCAATGGGCTCACCGTCACCAATTATTCTACTTACGAACTTGCCTCAGGTTTCTCCTTAACCAAGTTTTCCTTACCCTTAATCCCTTATATAGACTTGCCACATTCAATTATATGACTTCGTCACAATTTAATAATTAATTCATTATATGGGCTCGCCATGCTTATCATATGAGCTCGTCATATTTTGATTGTTGGAGAGGCGTATGAGCTCGTCATTAATCATAGACGATACACGCGTTGAACAAGGCCTTACTGATAATAAACTTGAAGATGCTCAACATTCCAGGGGTGGGGATGTACCTTCCCATCCAGATTTTTAATCAAAAAGGTCCCTGGCGTGATCTCGCTAGAAATGCGGTAGGGGCCTTCCCAATTTGGACCCAACGTACCTACACCAGGCTCTTTTGAAGAAAGAATACCCTCCTGAGTACCAAGTCACCTCTCCTGAATAACTTACAATGACTTTGGTGTTGTAGTATCTTGTCATCTTCCTTTGGTAGACGGCCAACTTAATTTGTGAGGCCTCTCTCCTTTCTTCAAGGAAGTCGAGCTCCCCTCGTCTTATCTCATCATTAGAGATTTCATTAAACTGCAAATGACGAGGTGATGGAAGACCCACCTCGACCCCCATGCCTCGACCCCATAAGTCATGGAGAAAGGTGTCTCTCCTGTTGCGGTTCAACAAGTAGTACGTATCGCCCACAACACATGGGAGAGCTTGTCCACCCATGCTCCTTTCGACTTGTCCAGCTTCTTCTTCAAGAGATATTTTATGGTTTTATTGATCGTTTCAATCGGCCATTTGCTTGGGAATGGTGGGGGGAGGAGAAATGTTTTTTGATGCCCAGCTTGTCACAGAGGTCCCAGAGCTTCTTATTGTCGAACTGTCGCCCATTATCTATGACTATTGAGTGGGAGATTTCGAACCGATATATGATATTTTTTCATATAAACTTTGATGTATGTGCCTAGTTATTTTAGCCAATGGCTCAGCTTCGACCCACTTGGTGAAGTAATCGATGACAATATCGCATAATTCGCACTTCCTTTTCCCTTCGGCATGGGTCCTTTCAGATTGACTATCCACTTTATAATAGGCCATGGGTTGGATACTACGATTAGCTCTTGCAATGGCTACCTTCGAATGGAGGAGAAGCGTTGACACTTATCACATCGCTTCACAAAAATGAATGGCGTCTTTCTTTAAGGTTGGCCAGTAGTATCCTTGCCTCGGAACTTTGTGGGTCAGTACTAAGCCTCATGTATGATTGCCTATATTCCTTCGTGGATTTCTCGCAGTACATAATCTGCCTTATCTCCTCTAGTGCATCGTAGGAGAGGGGGATGATAACACCATTTTGTATAAATCCTCATCCTTAAGTACATAATGGATGGCCCTACGCCTGAGCTTACCGACCTCTTCTTTGTTTTCTGGCAAGATATGGTCCTTAAGATTGGCTACGATGGGTCACATCCACTGTGGAGTTTCCTCGACCCACGTTACCTCTTCCACCTTGGCCATGGAGGGTCTGGAGAGGTACTCAACAGGTACAAATTTAAGTAGTTCCGAGTCCTTGCTGCTTGCTAATTTTGATAGAGCGTCTGCATGCAGGTTTTTCGTTCTTGGGACCTGGGTTAGCTCGAACTTGTCGAAGCAAGGAATTAGCTCCATAACCTTCTTCAGGTAGGTTGACATGTTCTTATCTTTGGCTGCGAAGCTGCCAATGACTTGGCTTACAACGGGTTGAGAGTCACTTCAGGCTGTCAAGCTCTTGACTTGCATTTCTTTAGCTAGTCTGATGCCTGCTAGAAGCGCTTCGTACTTAGCAGTGTTGTTGGAGGTTTTAAAGCCGAGCCTCACCATATAATTCAGTTTGTGGCCCTCGGGGCTCTACAGCAACACTACGGTCCCTGAGCCAGTTTCTCCAGCTGACCCATCTACGAATAACTTCCATGTTGATAGGTCTATCAGTTTCATTGTTATATTGATATTCGTCGCCTCTGTAAACTCAACAACAAAATCTGTAACTGTCTGTCCCTTCATCGAAGTTCTGGCTGGTATAAAATGTTAAATTCACTCAATTCTATAACTCATTTAATTAGTCTCCAAGATGCGTCTGGTTTTTGGAGCACCTGTTTAAGAGGGGGGCTCGTTAGAACTAGTATGATGTGGGCTTGAAAGTAGGGTCTCAACTGTCTAGAGAAAATCATGAGGGACAAGGTAAGCTTTTTCACGTCAGTGTAACGTGTTTCCACCAGTAGGAAGCCCTTGTTAACATAGTAGATGGACAGTTGCGCATTACCCTCTTCTCGTACCAGCACCGAGCTCACTGCATCGGTACTTACAGCCAGATATAGTAGTAAAGTTTCTCCTTCCTTAGGTTTCGAGATGAGGAGGCTTGTCCTAGGTACTTCTTTAACCCTTGGAACGCCTCTTCCCATTCTTCGCTCCATTAGAACCTTTTTCCTCCCTTCAAAGCCTTAGAGAAAGGAAGGTACCTATCGGTAGCCTTGGAAATGAACCGATCCAGTGAGGTGTCCTGTTAAGCATTGAACTTCTTTTGGCTTGTTGGGGGACTTCATGCTTAGCAGGGCCTTAATCTTTTCAGGGTTCGCCTCAATACCTCGCTGGTTGACCATGTAGCCCAAGAACCTTTCGGATGCGACATCAAAAGCGCATTTCAGTGGGTTCAGCTTCATACGATACTTCCTTAGAATGTCAAAGGTGGCCTGCAAATGTCCAATGTGGTCTGTTGACTTGAGGCTCTTCACTAGCATATCATCAACGTACACCTCCATGGTCTTACCTAACAAGTCAGAGAACATCTTGTTGACCAAACGTTGGTAAGTTGCACCAGCATTTCTCACACCAAAGGGCATGAATTTGTAGCAATATAACCCTTGATCGATAATGAAAAAAGTGTGCTCCTCGTCTGCTAGATGTATGGGGATCTGTTTATACCCCGAATATGTATCCATGAAACTCAACAGTTCGTGGCCTGCAGTGGAATCGAACAGTTGGTCGATCCTTGGGAGCGAAAAACTATCTTTCGGGCAAGCTTGGTTGAGGTTGGAGAAATCTATACAGACCCTCCATTTGCCATTGGCCTTCTTCACTAAGATCGAATTCGATATCCATTTAGGGTACGCTGCTTTCCTAATGAGCCCATGGATATGAGTTTTTGTACTTCTTCCTTCAATGTCGCATATTGCTCCAAATTCAGGGCTCTCCTTTTTTGCCTGTGATGAGTGAACTTTGGGTCTATGTTGAGTCGATGGCAGCTGATCCTGGGATCAATGCCTACCATATCTTCATGTTTCCAGGCAAACACGTCCAAGTTATCAAGTAGGAAGCTTTTAAGCTTGGCTTTTGCTTCCGCTGCGAGCTCCTTCCCTATTTGCAATGACCTTGTCGAGTCTTTAAGGCTTATAGGGAAAAGTTTCGGCCCTTCTATAGGGGTCGCCTGTGAGTTTGATTCTATAACTCAGGGGGTCCAGATCCACCTCGATGACCTATTTTTCTGGGGGCATCCACCATGTTGACGTCTCCCCCTTATTCAGGGGTTAAACTTTCTTCAAGCGCGTCAGCTATCTCAGTATCTACCAGGACCACATTTACACTTCGGGGTTCGAATTTTCTCAAGGAGCTGAGGCAACACTCCCTTGAGCCCATTTGGTCACCTGGTATCGTGGCGATTCCTTCTTTGGTCTGAAATTTCATGCAAAGATAATGTATGGATGTTACTGCCTCTAGCTCTTTCATGGCGGGTCGCCCTAAAACTCCATGATAGGCGGAATGGTGATCTATAATAAAAAATTCCACGAAATTGTGAGCCTTGAATGGGGACTCTTCCATTTCTACTGCCAATATGATCCTTCCCCTAGGGACGATGCTTTCTCCGATAAAATCGTACAAAGGTGCGGTCATGGAGGCGAGCTCGTAGTCTATCATCATTTTGTCGAAAGTGGTTCCGAAAGAATATTGATAGAACTTCCGTTATCAACCAGCATACGTTTCAAACCATTTTTTGCCACAATAGCTCGCACCACCAGTGTATCACAGTGTGGGTAATGAACTCTCGTCGGATCTGCCGGGGAGAAAGTGATTGGGGGGTGTTCACAGCGCCTCGACTATTGTTGTTAATCAGATAGCTTGCCATGAGGGATCCTTTGCTTCTCTTGTACAGTTCCTCAATGTATTCTTGAAACTTCTCCCTATATCCAGACCACCAATTATGGTGTCGATTTCCCTGATAGGTACATCCTCTCATCCTGTTTATGTCTTCTTCATGTCCCCGTCGAGGCAATTCGCTTCGACGGTTTTGTCTCGCCTCATTGTGGCTTGGACCTTTCTTAGATGGGTGAGCATTTTCCTGCATACGTTGGGTACTTCTATTCTCAGCACGGACGCTAGCAAATTCTTCATGATATGGCCTAGACAGGCAATTTTTGGTACTATGGCTATTGGTTCGGTGGTAGGTGCAATATTACCTATCTCTAGGCTCTCTTCTCCTCTCTTTTCCTTTGGTAAATTTGACTGCCTGTGGGTATCAGGCCCAACCTCTTCATACACCAAAGATGACACGACGTTTAAAGTGGCAATGGCTAATGCCTGCCCCGAAGTAGGGGCTATGGTATGTCTTGCTTGGGTCCACTGCTGGTCAACCAGATGGGATACAAGACCTCTCGCTACCTTTGGGACAATAGAAGCCCCATTGAGGTTCGATTGTGGTGGTCAATCAGTTCCTCATTGATAATTTCACTTGTCATCATCTCCACCAAGGCATCATAGGTGGTGGAATTTTTGTTCCGCAAGTCCCTCCAAAATTGGGTATTCATGTTGAGGCCTCCCTTTAGGGCAGAAAGGGCAGTGACTTGCTCGTAATAGGTCATTTAGTCCGTGAAACGAGACACGTAACTTTTTAGGGTTTCCCCTGCTTGTTGTCTCATGTTCTACAGCCTCTGGATGGCAGCTTCTCCTTCCTTGCTTGATAGATATTGGATTAGGAAAGCCTTTTTAAGGTTCGGCCAACTTCTAATGCTACCAACAGGAATACAGTTGTACCAAATTTAGCGGCTCCTGATAATATTAGGTAGAAAGCTTGACATTTTAATGGTGGTCAGCCCCTCGTAATGACATTTGGGTTTTGTAGTTGCTGAGGTGCTTCGTCGGATCGCCTTTTCCTTCATACTTGGGGATTTTTGGCGGCCCAAAATGGCTAGGAACTGGGGCACTTTTTAATTCTTGAGAAAATGGCAACCTTTTGTCATCGTCATCAAGTTCGAACGATCTACAAAGGCCGTCAGATTCATTTTTCTCCGCCTAATACCGAGGCTGTGACGTTCCAGCTGTATTTCTCGCATTTGCCGCATTTCTTCTTTCCTTCCTATTTCTAGGTGGTTGTGGGACCCTTTGAGGCTCGTACTCCAGATTTTGCTCTCATTCTCTTTAAGCTGAAGGAGGCTGTTGGGACCTATTACTAGGCCTAGATGGCCCAATTCTGTTGAAGACGCTGGCGGACCTTTGAGGCCCGTGTTCCTGAGTATATTCGGGGGGAAAATTTTCTTCTATCGGCATATCACCGCTGGGGCGGCTCGTAACATAGTTAGTGGAGGCATCTAACTCCACCTCTCTTTCCACTGGGTCATCAGTCCTCTCATACATTTGAGGATATCCCGCCGTGTCATTTTCCTCACCTTCTTGGGGAAAAGCCCTATGTTGAGGTGCCTAGGACCCAGCCTGTTGGTGCATTTGCATGAGCAGTTGTTGCATAGAATCATTTTGTTGTGTTATATTTCTCTTGTTAGATGCCATTTCTCCAACTTCTTTCGCCAGGCGTGCGGTGGTACCCCCCTCTCCTATGGCGGTGGTGGGGCGACGCATATTTACATTCGTGCGGAGGATCTCTTCTTCATAGGGCACGCGGTCAAACTGGATCCAGTAGCTCCCATTAACATCAATCAATCAATCAAGCCATTAAATGCTAAGATCCCCATATCTCCAAGTTCTAGTCTGGGGATTTGATTGTATAGGTGTGCAGAGGCGGCGTTGACAATGTGTTGTCTTATCAATCACTTCACCAGATCCGTTGCAGGTTCGACCATTCGCCTTGGTAGGAGATAGGTTCATACTGGGAGCTCTGCTGGAAAGGGAACGACTAACTTGCCCTTGAACTGGGTTCGTTTTAGCACGCACAGAACCCGGTCGCTCATACTGCCCCTCCACGTGTGGTTCTTCCACCTGCCACGTGGTGTATTTATTTTACAATTATTTACATGAGTAACAAATCTCATCTACATCTTTAATTATCGTTATAGACATGTTGACATTTCTTGAAGAAGGTCTTTACCAAATGAATATTAGAGTGTCAATTTGCAGTCTAATACGTGTACATCAAAGCTCTATTAAGGGATATATATATATATATCGACACCAAAAAAATATGAATGCTGACGAATCTAGCATGGTCGGCCGCTGGTGCTCGCTGGGTGCTGGATCCGTCACTATAGCCTATATTCCAGTCAGGCTTTGCAACAAAATGTTTATATGCCTATTTTTAGGGACGGATCTAGACTTTTTGTATTGTAGAGTCAAAAATTGAAATGCATATAATGGCAAGAATCATAGTCAATAAATCAAAATGATTTTTTTTAGTAACAAAAAATGGAAGATGGATGGAAGACATGAACATAATGTTGGCAAAATGACTAGCATTTCTAAATGCAAAACCATATTAAACAAATAAAATTCAAAAAAAAATAAAGGTAATCTTACAAGACCTAGTTTTAAAAGTGGATCATTCGCATATTTACTCCCATAAAATACTCATTGAAATAAAATTAAGTTCTGAAAGACGTGGTATTAAGGCAAAAAAATAAGCGATGAAACTCTAAAAGGCAAAGACATTAGCTTTAAGCGCTTATATGTAAGTGTTTTCTAAAGAGGAATAATGCAACAAAATTTCAGTGTGAAGTAAAATATTCAAATATAAGAATTCCATCCAAAATTAATTTGTACGTTCTGTACTATTATGATCCTATATTATTTATATAACTCATATTTTCTCAATTTGAGATCAGAAAAATTATTAAAACAACTAAAAAGTAATCACAACAACTCCTTTATAAGTAATTTTTATCTTCAGTGGCATCTATGTTCCTAAATTTCAAGTATCTGTATCATTTAATTGTAAACAATTTTTGACTAATTTTAACCAAATTCCGTCAGAATTTTCAACTTCTACTTTATTACAATTCGGATATCCCTCTCTTCCAAATTCCAAATGCACTACACTAAAAAATAAAAAATAAAACTCAAATTTTTTTTTTTTGAGTCACTTGACCCCACATGACCCTACCTTTTTTGTAATGCATAAAGACTTAGCAAATCCTGACTTTCTTAATTTCTAGCTATGTCCGTCTCATATGGTATGCCACGACAAACATATTGTACATCAGTGGCAGATCTACGATCTCGAGTAAGTTAGGGTGGCATTGACCGTCAATGATTGCAATAACAAGATTGTTTGTTAATATTTAATTAAATAATATTAATTTTTTTTTTGAATATGCCATTGATTTAGAATTCTTCGAAGAAAATAAAAATAGATTATAATTATAAATAAACATTAAAAAAAGATGAGTATATTAGAGAATAAGTAAATGGAAAAAATATTCTTTTTTTAATAAAGCATAAGCATAATAACCCATTCAAGACTCGAGTGCTAAAACAATAAAAGATTGATAATGGCAGTTGCCAAAATAATAAGTTATTAGATGATATATTTGTAATAAATTGAGGGTCTCAATGATAATTTTCTTATAACATAATATTAAACCAATAAGTAAGACGTATGAGGGAAAATTCATTGGATCATACAAATAATTAGCACAAACAAAACTTGCATGAAAAGTACTATTGTAACACCTATAAATTACGTGGTATGCACGTGACGGATGGGGTCTCACATTAGCAGCGTGGTATCGACTATTCAATTAATTGGACTTATTTAATTATGCAACCACATATTAGGCTTAGGCTCGATCCATTAATCCACTTGGCCTATTTGCCTCATATATATATATATCACTTCACAATTAAGGTAAGATTTTCAAACCCTAGCCAACCTATCTCTTGCATTCTCTGTATTTTTTGTCCAGCCGTTTATTTGACCGTCGAAGTGCAAACGATCGCTGGACCTTTTTCTCGACTGTGGCATTTATCAACGGCCCAACGAGGTATTCAGTGTACAAGTGATGTCCAAGTGGAATGAATTCTATTGGCGCAGTTTTTTGAGGTCAATATATTAATCATGTTCTACCACATACAAAAAGCTGTTGAAAAAAGATAATTTTTCGAGCAAAGTTCTACTGGAAATTGGAAAGGTCAAAATTGAAGAAAAATGCTACTTGTATGAAAATTTCCAAACTAAAGAACCAGCAGTAGAAGGATATTGGAACATTCACAATCAAATCTCTTTCCCACCACATACAATTATAAAACAAAAACTCTCTAAAACCAACCTTGTTGTACAAATTACACTATAGATTTTCACAACAAAATTCAAGTATTCAAAGGAGTTCATTTTCTTCAAACATGAAACCCATTTGTGAAGCTTTCATTGTAGAAATGCATCGAACGACAAAGCTTTGAGTAAGATGTAACTTCTAGGTTCTACCATCAAAGGCCACCACAAAGAAAGAACAATAGGTGTCAGTGTCATAAATAAAAAAGAAAACCCATCTTCATAGGGCTGGTCAGTGGTTTGGACCTTGACTAGCGTGGGTAATTTCAAACAGAGAAATGAAGACTAAAGGTAATTGGAATGTTGTACTATAAGCAAAGAAGAGTTTACAGGCGTTGGCAACATGCTCGATGAAATACACCAGAAAAGTTTCTGGTATAGTGACCTTCATTGAAGCAGCTGCCTTATATCATGGAATCCGATGATCGCCGTTGATAGGCTAACTTCCAGCAATTCAGCAACCTCGCAATACACTACAGAATATTACTGTGCTTTCTCCTAATTCCGTCCGCATTAATTTTGATGGAGACCATACAATACTACAATAGTGGCGTGTTTGAGTAATGCTATGTAGCCCCAATTGGATAACAACCCCAGTTTAGGTGGCTCTAAATGATAAGATGATAGATTAAATTAAATGATTTATTTAATTTCACATATCATTTAATGTCACATTAAAGTCATCTAAACTGGGATTGTAACTCCAGTGGGGGCAAAATAGCATTACTCGACGTGTTTTAGACCATGCATTGTCTATTCAACTTTTGCAAGATGGTTTGTCTAACAATTGGTACTCTTTCTAGATTGGTGTGAATTATTTTTCCGATACAACAGATAACAAATGGTGCACGTTAGTTGGGGGATATTTGAACTTGGGCCAAAAGTTTGTGCAAAGTGGAAATTACAGCCTGGGTAGTATTTAAAGATCCGTTTTCATAAATCAAGAATTAAGTTTCATAATACAAAATTCAAGTATTAATTAATTAATTAATATGCTTTAAATAAATATATATTCACCATAACCACTACCACCTTTCACATTAAAACTAGAGAGAGAAAGTTTTCAAATAAGTAGACACTATCTCAAAAAAAAAAAAAAATCGCTAAATCCTCGAACACACGCTCTCACAATCAATAAGCTCAAATTGATACTTACCCAAATCCCACATATCTCTCTTCCTTTATTTCAATCAATATTCAAACCTACTCTCCCATTACACTCGCGTTACCAAAATAAAAATGTCAAAATCTTCAACATTCTGATTGCGGTTCATGAAGATCGAAAGGTGGTGACAAAGGTTGTGATCGAAAATTTTGAAAAATGGCGATAAAAAGGAGTTGTGACCGGAAGTCACATACCAAAAGTCGGTGATGCATTTGGAAGTAAACAAAGAAAAAGAAGAACATGCATCACAAATGGAGTTCTGGAAGAAATTCTCAAAACTCCAGTTGACCCGCAAAAACCTAAATCGAAGAATGTAGGTAAATTTTGTAGTCCTTTGAGATTATGGGTAATTTATTTTTCAAATTTGTTGGATGAGTATGAGTAGCATAGTGTTTATTTGGTAGGAATTTTTCCATTTGCAACCTACGATTTCTATTGCGAAATATTATGCATATCTATTACCGATTGTATAATATCTTATGTGTCATTATTCATCTGTGTGACCATTAATATATCGGTCTTTTGACAATGATTTGGGACCGTCATTTCTATGTTATCTGTTAAGAGAATGTGACCAATTTTGTTGACTATAATGTGTGAATTGTGAAGAGATTGTGACCAATTTTACGAACTATGTTGAGACAATGACATGTTTTTGACTTGGTTCTTAGATAGTATTATGTGTTTCGGTTAGATGATTGTGTATACAATGTTAAGAGAATGTGACCAATTTTGTTGACTAGAATGTGTGAACTGTGAAGAGATTGTGTCCAATGTTAAGAACTATGTTGAGGTTATGATATGTTTTTGACCTGGTTCTTAGATAGTATTATGTGTTTCGATTAGATGATTGTGTGTACAATGTTAAGAGAATGTAACCAATTTTGTTGACTAGAATGTGTGAACTGTGAAGAGATTGTGTCCAATTTTACGAACTGTGTTGAGATTGTGACATGTTTTTGACCTCGTTCTTAGATAGTATTATGTGTTTTCTGTTAGATGATTGTGTGTACAAGTACAAGATATNTAATTTTTTTAATGTGATGTAGAATGGAAGTACATTATCCCCGAAGAGCTATGGTTTCCAATGAAAATTACCACCAACGCTACCAAGAATGTTTTGACAAAATTTCACATCGAAAGTCAATGAGAAACAAAGGGCTGTCTTGGCGAAAACTTGTTTCTCGTACTTCATGGAATGCCTAAAATTGTTCTGCAGCCCCAACTTATACATTAGTTTTTTATGAGGGAAGTGATGCAACTGGATCCCAATGAGATGTGGTTTAAGGTTGCAAATAGATACACACGGTTTTCGTTGTGTGGGTTCTGTTTAGTCACATGACTTAGATATATTGGTAAGAAACTAGTTACAAACAAAGATGTGAGAGATGTATTCCTAAATGTGTCAGATGTAGATGATCATGATGTTGTGAGCTTGGGATTTTATATTTGATTACCTCCTACTTGTTCTCTACGTCATACTAGAAGATGAAAACTATTTATTTGCTCTAGTAGAAGATTTTGACGTGATAAAGATGTTTTCTTGGGGTAAGGATTTATTTGAGATGTCTATAAAATCTCTTAAGGAGGGTTTGAGTCAATGAAATCCCCACTATAGACTGAAGGGGCTTTTGGTTTCATTTCAAGTTTGGATTTATGAGTCCATTCCTAGCCTTAATGGACCTATGACAAATAGGATGGGGAACATGTATACCTGCATTATGAATTGGATGTTGGACAAACAATTGTCTGCTGTAAATTGGACAAAGATGTCTTCTCCCATTCTAATGTAAGTGTTTAAATGCTTCGCTGGTAAAATGTAGTTTTTGTAGTATGCAAAACACCAATTTCATATAGTAGTCCCAGATCCCCGTTCACTAGACATAATACATAGTTTGAAGGCCACAAATGATATACAAATATGTTATAAATAAATTACATGTCACATCATGCAATCACATATCAAACAATTCATATATGTAATAGATTTGTCACAACTCACAGTATGCATTCATAGATCGCATACACGATTCATAGGTCACATATATTATTTCATGATATTTATTGTCTCATTACAATAGTGACATTGAATGAATTTAGATCACAATTAATGATACTCCATGCATGATTTCATGACTCGTAAGTGATTCAATTACATTATGGTCACAACTTCAAGTATATGACATCGATCCGTCCGACTTGGAGTGGTGTCTCCATATATGAGTGGTGTTCCATCCACGAAACCAAAGCAACCACATATACCAGGAGACATACATTTCAAAGAGCCGGCCATGTAAGCACGAGTGCAACTGTCCAATTTGATAAATCCAGAACATATTTGCTAATGATTACAGATGGACGAAAAGATCATTTAAGCGACGTTGATGATGACGACGATGATGATTTCGATAATTTACCATGAAAGGCAAAAGACCTTCCATTATTTCCATTTTCCTACCGAACAACAGATAACATATGAATATTATCTGCGAAGCCACAGCACCTGATATACATACCACAATGGAGCCGTAGGCCACACATGCAGATGATGGACAACAATCATATGTAAGTTGTTACAGATTTACGTTTAAAAGTCACAAAGCATGTGTTATATGTTAACAACCCTGTAGCGACTGAGAACTTTTAAATAATATAAAATTATTTTTCTCGTAAAATGTGTCGCTAAATTTTAAATCCTAACATTAAAGTGAAAACGTGTTCGTCTAGCCATTATAAACGAATTTTAAATTATTTCGAATCGAATTCATTTCCGAATAATTTTAAAGTATCAATCTCTTGTTATTTTGTTTTAAATCC
>CAIGRF010070122.1:3995-29231 GCA_903798235.1 Fraxinus ornus | reverse complement strand
GCTGTGGTTGCAACTGAGAATTAATGCAAGCATTAGTAATCATTTCGTAAACAAGCTGACAATTGAAATTACTATTATCTTGGGTTGAATGGCTAAGAAGAGAAGAAAGCATAAATAATGGAGATTTCCCAAATTTTCCCTTCTGATTTGGGTTTTTGTCGTGGGCGTTAAGGTTTTGAACGTAACTAATACGTTAATAGTACTTTAAGTTAATTTTAAGGTATAAATCAAATACATACTTTTTTTAGCGTACTGTACCTAATTTTCTCAATTGAAAATATAATCGTTATTGGGTCCACTCGTCTAATAAAAGTCAACAATAACGACTAATTTTTTAATTTTAATCTTATTTTAATCTCTACCAAACGGGCTCTAAATTACATTATCATAAAGGACTGGACCACATTGATGGCCATATGTTTTCTTGCAAAAGTTTGACAAAAAGTAATGATTTGAAAAGTCAAAAAATGGAAGATGTGAAATTGGTATTTAAAAACAAAATCTTTTGAATGAAGGGATGAAATTGGTATTTGAGAATAAAATCTTTTGAAGACCATGTGATTTGACAGGAAAATGTATTTTTTGCTCTACAATGGCGCCAAAAAGGGGGCTAAATATTAAAAATTAAATTATAACCTAATTTGTATCTGATTATTGAAGTTGAAAGTTAAAAAATATTTGTGGGTATAATTTTCTTTATTAAAATTTAGGATTCCATCTTAAAATATCAACTTTATTAAGAGTAGTATTCTAATTTTTTATAAATTGGTCTATATTTTCATTTTTATTCGATGTGAAATTTTATCCTTAACATGTTTGACGTTATTATTATAATTATTTTTTTGAAAAAAGGACTTTGATAGTAGGAAAATAAAATGCAGAAATGGGTTGCAAAGATTTATTTGTGAACTGGAGGCCGAAAACAAAATTCTATCCATTGAAATTTCTGTTGGTATAATATCCTTGAAATAATTTTATTATTATTATTATTATTATTATTATTATTATTATTATTACTACTACTACTACAAGTTTGACGTTATTTTTAGTAAAAGTTGCAGCATGGTATCAAACTTTTCATTTAACAGCAGACTTTGTCCAAATCTTTTTTTGTGTTACCCATGATGTCAAACCTTTTAAAAAATTACATGTCCAATCCAAATTGACAGTTTCTATCATTTGACCGCCAAAACTATTAGTTGACCCCAAAAATAAAAAAAAAAAATATAAAAAAATTTCATCCAAAAAAGACAAGGGCGTTTTAGACATTACATATATCCCCTTTTGAAAAAAAGAAGAAGAAAACCCTTCTTCTTATTTGGAAGAAACTATTAGGTTTTTTTCATTTTTTAAGTCAACTAACGGTTCTAGTGGTCAAACAGACGTAATTCGTCAATTTGGACTGGACATTCGATTTTTTAAAAGACTTGGCATCATGATGGCACAAATGAAAGATTTTGGCAAAATCTGCCACTAAATGAAATGTTTGGTACTGTGGCTGCAATCTTCTCATATTTTAGCTCATGTCTGAGCCACATTAAAATTTTCATTTTCATTCTTCTACTCATTTTCAACTACACATTCTCAATAAAATAATAATTTTCATCACATCAATAACTTTCTTTCTTTTTTAATCATACATTTTACATCAATCTACTATTCTAGAATACATTCTTCTAAAATAATGTGGCTTAAACACACCCTTATTAGGGAAAAAAAGTTTCGTTTGTAGGAAAATAAAAGGGGTGTTCTATGCAAAGATGGGCATGTACATCAATGGAACTTTTACTTAGAAAATATATTATGATATTTAGAGTAAATTTCCCAGTAATCATTAAATTTATGTTTGTACATTCGATTGCCCACTGAAATTTCAATGCATAGAAGCCGAAGGATCACCATCGACAGCAAGAGTTGTCAATGCATGCTCCATTTGTAGAAGAAAGCCAATATATAGAACTGTCACCGATCCCTATCACAATCCCCCAAAATGGTCTCATTTCCTTTAATCATAATCCAGTGTAACAAACATGCCCTCTTAAGGCTTTTTATATCACTAAAAGTAAATTCCAATACCTTAATAGAAATCAATAAATAACCATGTTTGTATAGATCTCTCTTCTCTTAAAAGAGGGAATCCTCCATTTACTGTTCATTTTAGACGTATTTTTCTCTTCCCATTTTATCTCTCTCATCCATTTCATAAGAAACAAAACGCTCTCAGAAATGTAGGCGGTGAAAGGTCAAGAAAACGCTGGAACAAAAATTAATTAAAGTGTAGAAGAGAAAAAGGATAATCAAATTATGAAGATTTGGTCAAAAATGTAGACGGTAGTTGTATTTTTCTTATTCTTTGCATTTATATACAACAAAAAAAAATCTTTTTCCTCTTCATTGAGAATAGGGAACAAACGTAAAGCTTGAGAAAAAGAGAAGAACAAAAAAGGGAGAAGGCTATCAGGTAAGATAAGGATAAGAAATCTGAATTAGTTGAATTAGTTGTGGATTTGCTTACTGATTACTGATAATTCAATCTGAAGTGTAAATTTTTGGAGATTATTGTGATTTTGTAGATGAAATATATGGGTTAACTTTGAGCATGTGGTTTTACTGATTACTGATAATTCAATGTGAAGTGTAAATTTTTGGAGATTATTGTGATTTTGTGGATGAAATATATGGGTTAACTTTGAGCATGTATTTTGTTAATTCAAGTTGGAAATATAAATAAAAAAATATGACATTAAAGATAAATAATGGGATTACACATGAGTATGTGTTTTTGCTTTTATTATAGATAAATTCCGTATAAAAATCATTATATTTTAAAACCGAATAATTCTGAGACATCGTGTGTGTCTCCGAATATTTTGCACCGAATTATTCGGAGACAGAAGTGCGCGATGACTCCGAAATATATGGGTTAACTTTGAGCGTGTATTTTGTTAATTCCAGTTGGAATTATAAATAAAAAAATATGACATTAAAGATAAATGATGGAATTACACATGAGTATGTGTTTTTGCTTTTGTTTTAGAAAAATTCTGTATAAAAACCATGATATTTTAAAATTGAATAATTCAGAGACACCGTGCGCGGTGTCTCTGAGTGTCTCCAAATTATTCGGAGATAGAAGTGCGTGATGTCTCCGAATTATTCAGAGACAGAAGTGTGCGATGTTTCCGAATAATTTGAAGACACTGAGGGTGTGTCTCCGCACAATGCGGAGACGCGCCATTTTTGTTTTCTTATTTTTTTGTCAAAGACGAATTATTTGGAGACACCGTGTGTGTGTCTCCGAATATCGTGCGCAGTATCTCCAAATTATTCGGAGACACACACGGTGTCTCCGGATTATTCGGACAGGTCGATCCCCATCGGGGCAATGTCCTCGAGCCCCTTAAGAGGCGCCATTCATCAATTCGGTCAAAAAATATGTAACTTACTTCAATTTACTTCATACACTTCGATTTTTTATTTTTTATTTATTATAATTTTCTTTACTTATCATAGTTTTACTCATTCATGATTCGATCAATATTGAATTTGTTTCAAATTTATTTTTAATTTGCAAGATATCATTCTTAAAGTAAAAATACTAAAATTTTCAACATGAATTTAACTGTGCTATCTTCAGGTAGATATTTTTTAATTCTTTTATAAATTTTGTAGAATTCAATTTTTAGTTAGTGTTTATATTTTTTAATTCTCTTCTATATAGTGTCCAATTATTTTTTCCGGTGGTTGTAATTAACTACAGTAGTGCACTCTATTTTGGGTAAGTTTCTCCAACTAAACTACTCAAGTTTTTATTTATATGTTTATATAGTATTTTGGTTATTTATTTATAGTAACTTGTTAATTTTTAATAAATTGCTGGTTCTCAAGCTTTCTTTGTGCATACTACTTTTTTTTCCTTTTAAAGTATATTTTCAGTCATTGTTCACAAATTTTGCTATTTTAAATTTTAGTTTTATTCTATGTAACATAACTATTACTTTCTACAGTTACGGTTAGAGTTCAACTATTCTACAAAAATTGTTAGTGTTATAATGGATATTTATGTACCATCTGATGAAGGAGAAATCGATTCAACTATTCTACAATTTTATTTTACTTGAAAGTATAAATATATTAATAACATTCTTTAATTCTTTTAGTTCTTGTTGGTTACCTTGGGCTCCAACTATTCGATATGGATACTTCGAGTGGTTCTCTCAATTTTGAAACAATGTCCCATCGCCAACAAGAAAATCAAAGGAATAGGTGTCGACAAAAATGACTTCGAAGTGGCTGCAATGATTGTTGTAGAAGGATAGGTAATCCTATATCATCTAGACATAATAATTCGAATGATGTACAAATGCAACAATCTATAATGCATCATGATTTTGAGACTTCTACTTCAAACCAAGAGAGACCTCATATTTCCTATTCTACATTACCAAATGGTTTTAATGTATTGAACATACCAACGACTGCATACGTATTACCGACGTGCAATAGCTGTAAATATTGTGGTGCAAGAAAAATTTATAGAGAAAGTAAAGGAATCTGTTGTTCTGATGGAAAAGTTCATATTTCTATACCTGATTCACCCACTGAATTGTACAACTTGTTTACTTCTAAATAATCTAAATGTATAGAATTTAAAAAAAAATTGCACGGGTATAATAACCACTTTGCTTTCACTTTATTTGGTTTCAAATATGGCAAAGAGCTTTTTAAAACATATCGAAATTTTTACACATTTAGAGTTCAATGACAAGTATATCATTATGTAAATGAACTTATCCCACAGAACAATAAGCCTTCTTATATGCAGTTATATTTTTATGATACAGATAATGAAATTCAAAATCGTATGAATATTTTGAGAACTTTGATGAATGTACTTTAATTATTCTGATTGAGATCCTGAAGGTAAATCCATATAGTAGATTCTTTTGGTCTTTAAGTAATATGACTAACTTATGAGATCATCAAATACATATAAGATGCGATCCAGGACTTAATCAAAGAGTATTTAATACTCATACCTCATATGAAGTAGTTGCTGTATGGGTCGAAAACGATGAAAATGCTAATATTCACTTTCGTGAAATTATTATATATGGCCATTTTGGTGATTCACATAAAGTTCATTATTACTACGGTTGCTATGATCCTTTGCAATATCCTTTACTTTTTCCATACGGAGAATCTGGTTGGCATGAAGACATTGGGAGGTGCAGAAGAACTGAACATTTGTCTGAATTTGTTCAATTTCCTAATACAGTTACCTTTGCAGCAGAATTTATTGAAAAAAAAAATCAAGGTTTGCAAATCTCTGCTATTGTACATTCACATAAGTTTTACATTGTCAATGTTGTAATCGAATGATGAATTCCTTTTTGCAGTGCTTAATGGAATGAAGAAACGATCATAGGTTTCTTGTCGAGAATATTATTCATAGAAATTGCAAATTAGGAATTTCAGTAAGTCTATTTTACTTCATAGTGGTAGATTGCTCTAGGAATATGTTGTAGATATGTATGTTAAGATCGAAACTGCACAGTTAGACTATTTTCGTAACAAGCAAAATCAAATTCGAGCTGAACTTTACCAGGGTATTGTAGATAGGTTCAAAATGGAGAGACAATAAGGTACAAAATTGGAAGAAAAATTGTTTTACCTCAGTCTTTTACATGTGGACCTAGAGATATGTTAAGGGGATATATACATGCAATGGCTATTGTACAACGTTATGAAAAATCGGACATCTTCTTGACTATAACATGCAATCCAAATTGACCGAGATTAAGTAAGAACTAAAACACAATGATGAGATTCAAAATTGACCTGATCTCATTGTGCATATATTTAGAGCAAAATTAGAATAGTTGAAAAATGATTTGTACAAAAAAAAAAAAAAAAATCTTAGGCCCTGTTGTTGCGCATATATATGTTATTAAATTTCAAAAAAGGGGGACTTCCTCATACACATCTATTGTTAATTTTCAACTACAGTCACAAAATTTGTTCTGCTCTAGATGTTGATAAGATAGTTTGCTGTGAAATTTCTAATGAAAACAAATATCCTTATCTTCATTCTATTATTGTTAAACACAATATGCATGGACCTTGTGGACACCTTAATCCAAAAAACGTATGTATGGAAGCAAACAAAAGTTACAAAAATAAATATCCTAGGGATTATTGTAATACTAATATATTCGGCAATAACTCATATCCTTTGTATAAACATCGTGATAATGGTATTTTTATTAAAGTTAGAGGTCAAATGTTAGACAATCAATGGGTTGTACGTATAATCCTTATTTGAGCGCAAAATTTGACTGTCACATTAATGTTGAAGTATGTTGTTCTATTAAAGCTGTAAAATATGTGTATAAAGGATATGACCGTATTCATTTTTCATTTTCCACAAATGAAACAGGAAAAGAAATCGACGAAATCTCAATTTATCAATCTGCTAGATAGATATCTCCACCTGAAACTATGTGGAGGATTTTCTCGTTTAATTTGACTAAAATTTATCCAACTATTTATTCTTTATAGATTCATTTCGAAAATCATCAACAAGTAAGATATGACGACGAAGATGATTTGTCTACTATTATTGACAATGAAAATACGAAAAGAACAATGTTGACGGAATTTTTTGAGGTAAATAAAGCAAATGAATTTACTCGTACATTGTTGTATCGAGATTTCCAACACGTTCTGTTTGGAACTCAACTAAGAAGATTTGGACTCCCAGAAGAAAACATATTATAGGACGAATTGTCACGGCGAATCCATCTGAAAGAGAACGATATTTCCTACGCGTTCTCAATCATATTCGAGGTCCAACGTCATTTTATGATTTACGAACTTTGAACGAGGTAATTGTTAATACATATCGAGAAGTATCACTTTTACATGGTTTTTAGGGGGAGACAATCATTATGAAGAATGTCTGTCTGAAGCTATTATTTATAAAATGTCTACTTCTTGAAGACGTCTTTTTGCTACACTTCTCACGCTTTGCAATTCTGATCATCCAAAATTACTGTAGGAGAAATTTAAAGTTTATATGATCGATGATTATGTATATGAAAATATACCTTCAAGGGTTGCTGAACTACAAGTTTTAGAAGACATCAATTTTATTTTAGAATCATCGGGAAAAAACATAAGTGACTACGAAAAGTACCATTCAATGTAAATATAGATAAAAATGAAAAGTTGAAAAGAATGGTTGTAGAGGAGACAACAAATTTGGATATAGAAGGAGGCTATGCTTGTACATCAAGCTTAGATAATGAGCAACAATTTGCGTACAATACAATTATGGAAAAAGTAAATTCCAAATCGAGTGAGATCTATTTCATCGATGGTGCAGGAGGAACGGGCAAAACTTTTTTGTATAAAGTTCTCCTAATAGGTGTAAGATCACAAAATTTAATTGCTTTAACTACAGCATCTTCTGGAGTATCTACATCTCTTTTACCTGGAGGTCGAACAGCTCATTCAAGATTTAAAATTCCTCTGGAAACAATTGGTGAAGTTATATGTCCTATTAGTAAACAATCGGCTCTAGGAACTTTGTTAAAAATGTCTACATTAATACTTTGGGATAAAGCACCTATGGTGACTCGTTGTGCCGTTGAAGCTATTGATAAAATGCTCAGAGATATTACTGATTGTAATTTGCCTTTCGGTGGAAAGGTGGTCGTTCTAGGGGAGATTTCAGACAAGTTTTACTAGTGATACCGAGAAGAAAAAAAGAAGATATAATGAAAGCTAGCTTAGTCTTCTCTGAATTATGACCTTTGTATTCACATTTACCGTTGGTTCAGAACATGCGAGCAAAATTGGATCCCACATTTTGTGATTATTTACTTCGAGTTGAAAATGGAACAGAGGAAGAACGCAGTTGTAACTGCATTAAGCTTTTGAGGATGAAATTACATCTCTGAAAATTTTGATAAATCATGTTTTTCCAAATATAGAAGCATATGTTGATAATTTACATACGATGGGAAATCGAGTAATTCTTATGCCTAGAAATCAATGTGTTGATCATATTAACAGAATTTTACTTGATCAGATTCATGGTAAAATTTTCACATATTATAGCTTTGATGAAGCAATTGACAAATCAGAACGAGCCTACAAGAAGATTTCTTGAATACTTTGACTCCAAATGGTATTCCACCACATGAATTGAAGCTTAAAATAAATTGTCCTGTCATGTTATTGCGGAACATCAATCCTTCTGGAGGGTTATGCAATGGAACATGCCTTACTTATAGAAAATTTGATAAGAATGTAATTCTTGCTGAAATTACAACCGGTGAATATTGTGGGAAATATGTTTTCTTACCAAGAATTCCTTTTGTACCTTTGAAAAATGATCAAACTTCAATTCATTTTAAAAGAACTCAATTCCCGATTAGACCATATTTTGCAATGACAATAAATAAAGCACAAGGTCAGACACTTGATTATGTTGGTTCGTATTTTCCTGAACTAATTTTCTGTCATGGTTAGCTTTATGTAGCATTATCAAGAGCTAAAACAAGCAAATCTTTAAAGATTTTACTAAAATCATCAAGCACCGACAATTTACACAGTACATGTACGAAAAATATTGTCTACAGAAAAATTCTTTCATTCATTCATTTGTAGAAGTATAGCTTCTTTGTAAGTATTTGTCACATATCTTATCCGCTCATTATTATAATTATATTGCTGATTTATGTTATTTCTTTTTTCTATAACTAATTTAGATTTAAAATATTTCAGGCATTATGATATTTGTGTATAGTTTTCACACTTACTTGGATTTATGGCTATATGGTACTCTAAAGTTTCAAACGTGATGGAAGTACCATGATGGTCTCTTTTTCTTCGACGTCTTCTTTCATGGAAGCTATCCCAATGTTCCACCTGTATTTTCAGATATTTTTGTGCCCAACCGATTGTACACCTCTAAATATGTCAATACATTGTCTTCCATTGATGCTAACTCACTTCTTGTTGCAGCAAGTTCATTACCACTCTGGTGGACTTCGCATCAATCCAAACTTGTACAATTGTGGCAAAGTATGCCTGAGCCTTCTCAATACTTGGAGTGGTAGTCAGAAGGAGAAGTAGATCCCTGATGTGTAAACTATGCTACAAGTTTTGGTCTCTATACAAGGCCTAATTTTGAATGCTAAGCCCTATTTTAATGAGCCCAGACATGCAAATATAAGCGGTTCAACAAGTGGAGAAAAGTGTTCTCTTGCATACAATGAAAATATTTTTATCCATTCTATCCAAATGATGGTGTACAGTATGAGGCGGCCATCGAAGGTAAGATGAAATTGAGATCCTCTCTATGTACTGTTGTTATTATTAGGCCTTTCGATCCTTGCATATTTTGATGGTTAATTCCAATTTGTACTTTCCTTTTGGGCGACGACTTCATTATATACTGATTTGAGTTTTGTTTTGTTGCTCGTAGCATTTCGATAACTTTGTGGTAGGCCATTTCTGCAAGCATTCTCCTGATATTCTGGTAGCATGTAAAGCCTATATAAAAAGCGCTCAGGTGGGTTGTCTTGTCAAAAGAGATGTTCAAAATGTTAACGAGGGTGATAAGAGCTACTCACAAGATTTTAAGGCCAATTTGGCACGGTTCATCACTATGTTAGTAAATGCATTTTCACAAATTGGCATGAAGGACTGTCAAGAGTTCCTTTGTTTAGCTCAAACGGCAAATGTACAAGTTCCTACTGCAACCGAGGTCCAAAATTTTTATTACTAGATTAAGTAAATTAAAATTTAGACTTGGGCTACGTATTTTGCATGCAAGACATGCTCGTCTTGAATTTTATTTTTGACTTCTTAGACTGTATTTAAAATTGCAGATCAGTAAATGTTAATGACTTCAAGATGCTCACCATGCATTTTAGTAAATAAAATGTCTTCAATGTTATATCTTTAACTTTGTTTATCCTTCTAAGATTTATTTTTCTATATTCTATATTATTATATTACCTTGTCGTTCAACTTTTCGTAATTATATGCAGATGGTTGAACAATTGCATTTACTAGGATAATTTAAGTTGCCCATATCTAACATTAAAGATATAATTCACAATAATTTAACATATTTACCACACTAACATTACCTTCAAAATAACCCAACCCGTGCACCGCATGGGCAAAAACTAGTAGTATAGATAAAAGGCCACAAAAAGATCGTGACAATATAATTGATCGAAGAAGCTATCAAGATGAAGTGTTCATACCATGCCCTGGCCTATAGTAATTTGAAGAAGATAGATCGACTAACTCAACAGTTGATGGTTCCTGAGTTATACGGCATATACAATTTTCATAAATTTGAAGAACTTAATGAACTTAAAAGTTCATAGCAAATGGATGGATTCATTTAAGTGACTGGAAACTAAATATCATTCTACCTCTTCAGTTTAGTGTACATGTAACTTCAGCAGTTTTCACTTCACAATACTGCAAATATCATTCAGCACACATGAAATTATATGTCTGCTACATGGATCATTTGCACAGTGAGCTTTCCAAACCCATGTTACATAAGAACTTAATTCTGAATAGCCTATATGACAAAGTGAAGAAGGATGCAGCTCTATATTTTTGGATTCAAATATTAGCTTTAAATGTTTGGACCTTGAATTTCTACAGGACTAGCACAAGACTCCAGCTACATCGAGTCAAGTCCTGCAGATGATGAACCATTTAAACAGACAAACCTCCAGAGATGGCAGCATATGAGGTAAAACTGCTACACAACAATTATTAGATTTGGAAGAGTAAAATTATGAATAAGTTAATTGATTTTGGGAGAAAAGCCATGTTCTACGTTAGGGTTCTTTCTGGCTACAAAGAGCACAGAATCCGATCTTATCTTTCCACTTCGGCTTCATCATTTATTTCTGGCTACGAAGAGCGCATGCCGTAAAAAGTACATTTTGTTGTAGTGTCAAGAACGCATGAATAAAACTAGATTACAAATTAAGAATTGAAATATATAGCAATAGACAGATTCAAAATCTAATACAATAATCCATAATTTGATGCAAACCCTAATTTTATAGATTAATTTAAAATAATTACAAAATCAAACTCTCTTTTGTTTACATAATTCGATCGAATTCCATACAAAACTAGCAAACTTAAATTGAATTTATTCTCTGTTGGACGATAATATCGACCATCAAATCTATTACCTGTCAATAATCCCGTACGATTGTGAGTTTTGCAAGAACAAGTTTTTGGCACCACTATTAGGGAATAAAGTATTTAATTTGAGTTTATTAGTTATATAGTTTTCGAATTTTTCTTTTATTTTATTTTAGGATATTATTTACACATCTAATATCTTTGGTTCAATTTTGGCAGTGTGTGCAAGATATTGAAAAAAATCTAGCTCTTACCATTGGATTCCGAGATTGACAGAACCTTCAAACAACGAAAAAGATAACAAAGAGAAGCAAGAAAAATGACAGAAAATCAAAATCAAATTCAGTTACCACGAGATCCACAATCTCCGCCAAGAGCAGTTGCCAACGAAGGCGGTTTATTAGTATGGGATTACGTGAATCCCGTCCTAGCTCCTGTGTAACAGGTTTTTATATATCTACCTTTTGGACATGCCAACTTCCACATTCAACCAGATGTCAGCAACTTATTTCAAAATCAAGAGGACATTAGGTTCTCTGGAAGATCAACAGAAAATCCTCGTGAACATATTCAAACTTTCTTGATGCTATGTGATATGATTAGTCACAAAAACGTGTTTGTTGATGCTTTTTGATTGTGTCTATTCCCTCACACTTTAAAGGAATGCGCACGAGAATGACTAAATTCCCTAATTTTTGGAAGTATTGTTTCATGGAATGATAGGTGCATAAATTCACTTTGAAATTTTCCCGCCTTCTCGAATCCATTAGATCACAAATGAAGTCTATACTTTTAAGGAAAGAAACCTCGAGAGTTATCTAGAAGCATAGGAAAGATTCAAATATTACTTCAGAAAATGTCCCAATCTAAACATTCCTAAAGACTATAAAATCTGCATATTATATTCAAGCATAAGACCCGAACTCAGCAACATAGCCGATGTTTCAGCAGGAGGGTTAATCTTGGATATTTTCTTAGATAATGCCTTAGACCTTTTTGAGAGAATTGTAGAATATCAGTCCATGTGGCCAATAGACAAGGAAGTACCGAGAAAAACATCAGAAATTCACAACAGAGATGCAGTGACAGCAATAGTAGCCTATCTAGAAGTATTAACTAGGAAATTGGACTAACTAACTCAGAATGTGAGCATGATGTACCAACCAGCACTAGTCTACTAAGGCTGTAGGATAGATCATATAGGTTTCAGACCTTTAACTTGTGTGTGTACGCGACTTACGTACACGAATGTTGGACCGAATGGACCAAAAAAATGGTCCTTAAAAAGGTTCACATTTTACCTTTATTTTATTATTTTCCAAATAAAAAACCTTCCAAATTCTTTTAACTACTGAAAGTCATATGATTATATCTGTATTAATGGAGACATTAACAGCTAAGTTACCGGTGATTAACGGCATAGCTCTTGACATGTTAATTGTTCATTACAACCTATTTATTTAGTCATCTTCTTCCTTTATAGACACAAAAATTTCTCTTCTCTGAATAAAATTTTATCTCATGTTAATTTTATCTCATGTCTGCATTCAAAATTTTATCTCCCGTCTTCATTCATAGTGTTCAGATACTATGTCAATTCATAGGAGTAACATTTGCAGTGTTCAAACTCTACTCATTTTTCATTGTTTCTTAGGAAACACACTAGAACTAAACTTTGAGCACCTATGGTGAATAGGTGAATTTGTTTTAAGGAAACTGTGTTAACACAAACATCGGTTCCAAAGTTCATTCGCTCTTTTGTTATTTCCTACAATTTTAGATTATTTGTTCATTTTTTAACGTAATTAATAAAATCTGTAATATTTAATATTTTGATTAACATTATATTCATCTAAATCAATATCATCATCACTTGACTATTCTTTGGTTCTTATAGTTGGCAAAAGACATGGCACCAATTGTAGCACGTGAAAAAATGTTACCTATATTGCTGTGTGAAGCTAGTCTTGATTAATATGGACCTACTCATTACTAATACTTAGGAGATGATCTAAAAATAAAGAAGGTTGCCAACAATGTAGAGTGAAAACTACCTTCACAAGCAAGAAAATCTAAAAAATATAAGATGGACAAAACAAAAAGAAAAAAAGGAAAGGAAAAGAACACAACAAAGCATGTTGAGATATTAGCATAATATCTATAAATATTGTCTCTATCCGGCTAAGTCTTAGTCATCGATTAGGGATTTAGAGAGTAGTTGAGTTGATGATGAAAATAAGTCATATTTCACTTGTTTGGTTTGCCGTTCAGGGAAAAGAATTGAAAAATAAAAAAATAAAAATCAAGAGACTACTAAGAGCGATAGAGATTACATTAACATATTAAGGATATAGTTTGCTTGGAAAGTGTACTTTAGGAGTTGAAGTTTATAACCAGATTCAGTAACATCAGTGAAATTGAGAATGATTATAACACACACACACACACACTCAAAAGCTGAATATAAAATGTGGAGTTTTTGAAATAACTATTTATTCTTTTATTTCATTAACCTGTTTGAACTTTGAGATTTACATATTTACTATGAAGAAACATTGAATAACATATGTCGAATTGAGCATATGTGTTTAAAAGTCTTGCTAAGCCTATCTTTTAATTTATTAGATGATGAACAAAGGTTCCAATTTTACGGTATTTGATAAGTGTGATTTACACTTATTCGAGCCAGCAAAGGTCAGCATTTGGGAGTGGTTATATTAAAAATATACTTAATTTTTGGTATTTGACAATTGATTAAGAGAACTCGATTTGGACAAGTCGGATGGAAAATGAGTGAATTTAGACGAAATATGAAATTTGGGGATCAATGCATTCAAGTTAAATGTTGAAGGACCATCATAATAAAAAAGGACTAGAGATGAACAAACAATTAATGTGGAGGGCCAAAGTGTACTAAACTGGAAGAAGCTCCAGCTTTTGTTGGTTTCCTACTCATAATTTTTTTTTTTTTTTAAACATGGAATATGTTTTAGGACTCAATAATATATCTCATATAGCATTGTTAAATAAATGGTTTGCTTGCTAACAACAATAATTTTCTACCTTGAAACTTCAAGATAGCTACAAATAATAACAATGTAAACAAAGGATAGATAAAGCACTTATTAAACAATGGTTATACATTAGATCGACAGCACTTATTCAACAAAATAAAGACCATACAACAAATAATAATAATGAAATAATTGGAAAGAGTTATATTAATTAATGGCTGAACATATCTTCCTGATTTCACCTTTACTTCCTGTAAGCACTCCAATATTTCCCATCTTCACCATTGAAGCAGCAAAATCCTTAAAGAAGTTTGATCCACCAGAGTTTGCCTGCTGTTTAACGTATGCACCTGTAACATTGTCGTTCAGAAGTGCAGCATCTGCCTGAAATAATCCTCGTCTTCTATATACAAGTGTGTAATAACTGGTGTCGAATATTTTGGCACTCCCAGGATCCATTTCAACGATGGAAGTCGCATCTGTGGGGCTACATTTCTTCTTCAACTGTACAATGTAGTTGGGATCCAATGAAGGGTCTGTGTCACCTCGGCCAGTAAAATTATAAAGCCGGTTCGAGAAGCTGGCGCAGTGAGAAATCCCGATGGTATGCCCTCCTGAAAGGAAATGGTATGTTTTAGTTTTTAAACTCAAATTGTTTCCTACAATACCATCTTGAGTTTGAGGGGACATTAAAGATATGAAAGATCACCTAAATCAATTTACTAGTTAAATTTATAGTTGTTCTAAAGGATCAAAAAATCATGTTATTAGCGAGTCTGAGAAATTTCTGTCTGGACGAGAGCTTTAAAATACAATGAATAGGGTTAAGCAAATGCTATGACCAATGAATACTATTAAGTAATAATATCAACAAAAGAACATTCACTCCTGTGCTTTTTCTACCGGACATTTCCTTAATTTCTAATTCAATACCAAAGTTACACAAATTCTATTTATCAAGTTTGGTTTTATGAAAAGGAACATAATCCTCGTAGATTTTCATTTTTCTTTTTTATTGATCAAGTTCCTGGAATGACCTGATAAGACTGCAAGATCTTTATCATTTAAGCCCTTTGAGCGGAATGATGCTTTGAGTTGAGTGATGTTGGCAAAAGGAGGGGGTAAATTGGCCAAGGCCTCGGATGAAATAGACACTCTTCCGTCTCGTCGTCCTAATGGAACAGACCAAGATGGTCCATTGATCTGCAAATTATTCCGTAATATCATAATTAGTAAATGCATGTGTAGGTCGGATTTATTTTTCGATCAAAAATATGAATATGTATATATGTATGTATGTATGCATTTGTTACCAATGTTACTGCATCTCGGGCTACTAAAGCGACGATGTCAGCACAGGAGACAAGATCCGGGCATTGTTTCTCTACGGCAGATTTGACAGCGTCGATAACCTGGAAACCTCTGATGGTCTGGTTAGGGATTGCGTCCTTCTCAGCTTGGTTTCCAGATGTAGTGTTTATTAATACAGATCCATCGCATCCCTGCCAATTCATTATACGAAACATATTATAACAGACGTTACGATTTCTCCTATACTAAAAAAATTGCACATTTCTCGTTAAAAGACTTTTAAAAGACTTTTTATCTCATTTTAGTCCTCTAACTAATATTAATCCTTATTAATTTTTGTTTCACATTGAGTTGAAGTTATTTTCCTACTAGAGATGACAGTTAAACTTTATTAAATGAAAATAGCTAGGTGTGCATGTATATTTCTACTAAAAAACTTCGAAAAGCTATAAGCTATATATCATTAATATGCGTACCCTAACAAAACAATCATGAAAATGCATTCTCAGCAATGCCGGAGCTAGTGACGGTGCTCGAGATATGAAGCTAGCCGTCGTGTTAATCACAATGGCCTCAAAAGAAGGACATTTGCGCTTGTAGAACCCTACTTTCAGGGCTTGTGCATTAGTCCCGTCCAAGAACAAAATTTGAACACATAAAAGTTGAAAAAAGAAAACTGAAAGAAGCTTTGGAAGTATCATAATTTCTTTAAATTGATATATTTTGCTTCTTTTTTGTGAGACTAATAGGGCCAACCAAAAGCCCTTTATATACTAGAAGGTTTGAATTTGTCATGACATAGCTGTGGTTGCAGAGTTCGTGGTAATATATTATTGCAAAAACAGCTAGCACGACAAGAATGTTAACTCACATATATATATATCTGGTTTACTTTGAAAACAAAAGAGTTGACAATCAATTATTGTTTGTCGAATATGATACATATTGTAGGATTTCTTGCATTTTAAACTAAGGGTTTGTTTGATAGCACAAAATTTTATGGGAAAGTTGGAATTCGTTTTCATTTTCCACCTTTTTGGCTATTTGTCATGCTAAATTTTCCATGTAATTTATTTTCCACCCAATTCTTGGAGAATTGGTTTTCCATGCTACTTTTTATTTTATTTTTTATTTCTTTGTAATTAGAACAAATTTTATTTCCAATTGTAACAAATTATATCCATTTAATTGACAATTTCTATGAAAAACAAAGCCAACCGAATGGTATTCGATACAGTAAATTTTTTAAAATTTTTTCATTTTTTTGGGAACAAATTCAAGATCCAAATTTGGACAATTTTCATGAAAAACGAAGCCAAATGAACACCAAACTTTCAACATTTCTCAGGTGAAAAATTATATTAATCAAACACAATTAATTACAATTCCCAGTAAAACAAATTTTAAGTAATTCTATTCCCTGTAATTCATTTTCTTTACATCCAAATTTCACATTTGCTAAGAATGAATTTCCAACAGCTATGCATAATTTGTGTAAAGTTACTGGTAATCAACATAAAAATAATTATTTGAACTTCTTTCTTCCTTGTAATAGAAAAAAAAAAGTCACTAAACTTATGGAATTAACTTTTCAATTACGGCTTGCTAAGGATGGTTCACAGTTTACAATCTGATTATGTATGGTGCCTAATGCGTGAGCTGTGGCATTCATCACTTCGTACCCACAGATGGAAATAAGGCGGGACTACAAGATGGCACACTTGGCTACTTCAGAAAACATTTTTTCTTTCAATGGATTCCTTTAATTCTTTTGTCCGTGACTTGGGACGAGATGTTTGGAATGAAGTTTCTTATACCGTTAAAAAAAGGCACTATGCGCAAAATGTAAATCCCTTTTGAGTTATAAGATTCTTCCACAAGTAGATTATCAATAATACTAGTCTTACTTGGGATTAAGTACATGATTCTTTTTTCGTCACTTACAATATGCACGTTACACCTTTTCTACTGAGAGCATGTTACACTTCTGAACTGGAGCCTATCTAAGTTACAATACAAAATATGCGTGAATCATCTCAGCCTTCGTCCCTTCAATGTGACAATCAACGGGTGTCACCTCTACTTAGCCCTTGTTTGGTAAAGATTAAAATCAATTTTTTAGCAGATTTTGATAAAAATTGATGGAACGTGTAATTGAAAAGTTGTGGGTTATAAAATTAATTGGTGACTTTGATTAATTAGATTTTAATAAAAAATGGTAACCAAACATGACCTTAACCTATTTTAGCTACTTTTTTCAATTGAAACACATATTTCAATGATCATACTCTAAGTAACATAAAGTATAGGAAGTCTACTCACCGTTTTGTTGAACCAGCATTCATAATAAAAAATATTGAGATGATTAGAGATACAAATACGTTAAAGAATAAGGACTTATTTTTGAATCTTATTAAGTAAAACAAAATCTTTATAGAAGTTACTATGCAACAAAAGAAATAATCCATGATTTAAAACAATTTCTAAAAAATAATTTAAAAAAGAGGTTGACCTCGCGAGTTTATGGACCAAACGTTTTAGTTTCGAGGAATTTTACATATTCATTACCATAGTTAATCTTCAAAGTTCAAAGCCAAGTGGCTTTTGACACTCTTCCCTTGTTCAGATTATTGAAAGGCCAGTTGTCTACCTAACACTTTGACTTTTCTTAAATTCATTAGATTTAATACTAGGTTTATTAATTGCACATAATATCTCGAATGAGAACATAAAAAGTATTGCACGATCACTAGAAGAAATAACACCTTTATTTTATTTCTGTCCAACTCGATTCTAAGACTAGTACGTACTTTCTATGTTCTTTTCCTTTATATAAAGATTAAGACGAGCAATTTCATCAACAAACCATCTTTCAATTGTTTTTATTGAAAACAAAATTTAATTAATTGAATTTGTTTCTCACGAATGGCTTAAACTGAATTTAGGTGTATCAGAGACAGCAGAGAGCAGTTCAACATACTATCCTGAGTTAAGTTCTATTCGCCATTTATTCATCAAAAAATTTATACATGAATGGCTTAAACTGAATTTAGGTGTATATAAAGGGACTATATGGGATTTTCTTCAACGTTATGATACCATTGAATACGTTGGAATAAAATTTATGGTTTTTGAAAGGAACCAAATGGCATAAAAGGTAATAACACTGTTCTGTAATTTAATTAAGTTAAACTCACTCCTTAGTTAATGCATCATGTGATTTCCAGCGTGGACTGCATATTGAATTAATGGATTAAGAATAAAGATCGTCATTCAATTTTTCTATGAAGTGAAGAAGTATCATGTTAGCAGCTTGTTACACTTTTTGCTTAACGTAATCTTCAATACACGACATAACATTATACATTATGTGATGTGAAATTAAAGAAAATTTTCAACATGTGATCACAAGTTCATTTGTTTGGAGGTTGGATTGAAAAAAGGAAGAAGAAACACACAAGTTGTTTATTACTTAATTTCAATAAAAAAATAACCAATAACGTCCTCATTTATTTTTATTGTTGCACCAATGGCCCCAACATTTTTATTGCATTCTTATCTTCAATTTTTGATAATTAGCAAATATAATCATTAATGATGGTTTACGTCTAAAGATCTTATTAGCCTACTTTGAAAGAACTGTTGCACTTTTGTATTTGTTATTAATTTTTTTATATTTAAAAATATATGGAGAAATAAGTTTTCCTATGCCATTCTAACTTACTTTTTGGATGTAAACCATTACCAGGAATAGTATGTGATAACTAATAAAATATTGATGATATGTATATGACGACCAAAAATTTGAAACATAAGTGCAATTGTGAGAGAAAGTTAGACACTATGCAAATGATCATTTACGATGGATCTTCTAGAAGAGGATCTTGTACGAAACATTTCTTTGAAGAGGCAAAGTAAAAAGATGTGATTTGGCCTCTTCATAGGTGCAAGTGGTGCAACCATACAGGAGACTGTGGAACCTCACCTCAACCATGGAGATTTGGCCTCTTCATAGAATCTCAACTAGGTTGATAACATCACTTCGGCTTCCTCATTTCGATAGCCTCGATTGGGCCACATAAACGAGTGTTGTGGAGTGAGTGCTTGAGATGGCTTGTTAGTTAACTTTCACGTGGTCAATGATTAGAACCTCATAGGATGAGAGTAACATGACTTGTTTGTAAATCCTAATGCAAGTTTTCTTTTTCTTCTTCTTTTATTATCTAAAGAGGAGGGCAAATTTGTCATTTTCAAATTGACTTAATGACAAATATGGACTGAAGGATGTGATTTGATATCATGCCAAAGGTTAGGGATGTCTAATGCTAAAAAAAATGTTGAGGGTTTATTATTAACATATTGCAAAGGTTGGTAGCAAAAAACTGTAAATTCACTTTATATTTATAATTCATTGTGCATTTTTATTAAATGTTGTGAACGTTAATTGACAAAAAAAATTACTTTAAAAAAAAAAAAAAAAAAGGTATAAGAAAGTATATACCTAATTATATCTATGCTGCCCTATAGTTATAAGGACCTTTATGGTTGCACCACTTGCACACTTTCATTGTCTATTTATGTTACACGTTCCCATTTCTTTCCTAACATGTGGTGGTCTATACGAGGAGCTCATTGTAAACATTTAAGATGTGTAAACATTTCAAATAAATAAAGCATTATTATGAGGTTTCTTCCTTTACATGTCTTCTTCTCGTTTAAATTTTCTATTGCCTTCCATTAATTTTTAGTACTAGTATCAGTGCCTTTTAATTTTAATGTACCAAGCATATACTTTTTACTAACCTTGAATTCGTTGGACTACTTTTTTGAGACCTCGACAAATCAGACGACCATCATAGGTATCATCAACTAAATTCAAAAATTCTTTAATATCTTTGTAACAAATGGGGACTATCGTAACTATTATCTTCTAATCCCAAAACTTCTTCCAGTTTCGAATTGAAAAAGGCTAAAAGGGGCTTCGTCACATAAAATAACTTATGGAATTGGAGCTTCACGAATAACCAGTCATATATAGTTTGTATGTAACGACGAAAATAACAAGAATGAACAAATCTGCAATTGTTGATTGAACTCAGTGTCGAGAAGTACTTGAAACCAGAATCTCTGAGTTGTAATTGTATATGGATGATTGATTCAATACATCTTTAGCAACATCAAGTATTTATGTTTTGAATTGAGTCGAACACAATAAAATAAAAGTAGAGCCACAACTATTTTTACAATGGATAAAAAGAAGAGGGTAAAGAAAAAGGAACAATAATATATCTCATGTAGCACAGTTACATAAATGATTTGCTTGCTCACAACAATAATTTTCTACCTTGAAACTTCAAGGTAGCTACAAATAAGAACAATTTAAACAATGGGATAAATAAAAAAACTTATCACACAATAGTTATACATTATATAGAAACTACTTTTTCAAGAACATTCAACAATTAATAATATTGAATTAATTGGAAACAGTTATATTAATTAATGGCTGAACATATCTTCCTGATTTCACCTCTATTGCCTGTAAGCACTCCAATATTTCCCATCTTCACCATTGAAACAGCAAAATCCTTAAAGAAGTTTGATCCACCTGAATTTGCCTGCTGTTGAACGTATGTCCTTGTTACACTGTCATTCAGAAGTGCAGCATCTGCCTCGAATAATCCTCTCGTTTTATTCACAAGTCTGTAGTAACTGGTGTCGAAAATTTGGGCACTTTCAGGATCCATTTCAACAGTGGAGGTCGCATCTGTGGGGCTACATTTCATCTTCAACTGTACAATGTAGTTGGGATCCAATGAAGGATCTGCGTCACCCCGGCCAGTAAAATTGTACAGCCGGTTCGAGAAGCTGGTGCAGTGAGAAATACCGATGGTATGCCCTCCTGAAAGGAAATGGTATGTTTTAGTTTTTGAACTCAATTTGGCTCCTACAATTCTATCTTGAGTTTGCGGGGACATTAAAGATATGAAAAGCTACTTAAATCGATTTACTAGTTAAATTTACAGTCGTTCTAAAGGAACAAAAAAGCCTGTTACTAATCGAATCACTTATATATCAAGTCTCCGTAAAAATCTTGTTTGGCCGAGAGCTTTAAAATACATAGTAAGCTAAACTAGCATTGACGAATAACTGGCCTACAATAAATAAGGCAGATTTCAGTAATTATATGACCGATAAATATTGAATACTGGTGTATCAAATACTAGTACGTAATAATATCTGCAAAAGCATATTCTCTCTAGATAAAGAACATTATCTTCTGTCCTGTGCTTTTTCTCCAGGACATTTTCTTAATTGTTTGAGATTATTTCCCTAATAGTGTAATTAGTACGATGTACTTATATTTCTACAAATAGGATCATTTCCTTAATTTGTAATTCTTAGACACAAAAGTTTCATAAACTCTATTTTATCAAGTTTGGTTTTATGAAAAGCACCGAATATAATCCTCGTAGTTTTTGTTTTACTTTTTTATGGATTAAGTTCCAGGAATTTACCTGATAAGACTGCTAGATCTTTATCATTTAAACCCTTTGAGCGGAATGATGCTTTGAGTTGAGTGATGTTGGCAAAAGGAGGGGGTAAATTGGCCAAGGCCTCTGATGAACTAGACACTCTGCCATCTCGTCGTCCTAATGGAACTGACCAAGATGGTCCATTGATCTGCAAATTATTCCGTAATATCATAATTAGTAAATGCATGTGTAGGTTGGATTTATTTTTCGATAAAAAATATGAATATGTATATATGTATGTATGTATGCATGCATTTGTTACCAATGTTACTGCATCTCGGGCTACTAAAGCGACGATGTCAGCACAGGAGACAAGATCCGGGCATTGTTTCTCTACGGCAGATTTGACAGCGTCGATAACCTGGAAACCTCTGAGGGTCTGGTTAGGGATTGCGTCCTTCTCAGCTTGGTTTCCAGATGGAGTGTTTATTAATACAGATCCATCGCATCCCTGCCAATTCGTTAAAACAAAACGTAATATATTAGACTTCGTGGTTTCTCCTATGCAAAAAATTCGCAGATTTCTTGAACCCTAAATTGCTACATTATTGCTTACTGTTGAAAGATTCTTATCTCATTTTTTCATGCTCTTGCTAATATTAATTGCTACTCGTTTTTTTTCGCACTGAGTTGAAGAGATTTTTCGTACTAGAGATGACAGTAAAACTTTATGAAAATGCTATAAGGTATATATCATTAACGTACATACCCTAACAAAACAATCATGAAAATGCATTCTCAACAATGCTGGAGCTAGTGATGGTGCTTGAGATATGAAGCTAGCCGTCGTGTTCTTCACAATGGCCTCGAAAGAAGGACATTTTCTCTTGTAGAACCCTACTTGTAGGGTTTGTGCATTAGTCCCGTCCAAGACTAAAAGATGAACACATGCAAGTTGAAGAAAGAAAACTGAAAGAAGCTTTTGAAGTATCATAATTCCTTTAATTAATTATATATATATTTTGCTTCTATTTTGTGAGACAAATAGGGCCAACCAAAAGCCCTTTATATACTAAAAGAGTTTGAATTTGTCATGATATAGCTGTGTTTGTAGAGTTCATGGTAATATATTATTGCAAAAACTGCTAAGCACGACAAGAATATTTTAACTTATAAAATCTCGTTTACTTTGAAAACAAGAGTTGACAATCAATTATTGTTTGTTGAAATTGATACATATTGTAGAATTTCTTGCATTTTAAACTTAGATGATTCCTATGAATAATCTCCAACAGCTATGCTTAACTTGTGTAAAGTCTAGGCACTAGTTATCAAGATATAAAAATAATTAAGGCTTGCCAAGTGATGAACTGCATAAGGAGTTAGAGTTTATAATAAGGTAGGATTGCAAAGGAAAAAAATGATTTCATAATAATTTTGGGTTTGTCCGGCGAATTGTTAGCCTAATTCGATTGGAAACGGACCAATGATCACAACTCATCGCCTTTGGCCATGACGTAAGTCAAATTTTGGGCAGATTCCATAGTTTAGGCCATCGATTAAGCGTTTTTGCCGTTTATGGTAATTTTTATTTTGGTAATATCTCATTAAAAAAAAATCGGATTCATATTCCGTTTATTGGAGGACGATCCTGAATCTTATGAATTTCCATTTAAATTGTTAGCTCGAATTTTTCCATTTATGGAAAAATATCGTTTTTTTTTTTTATTATTATTTATTTTTCGAATTTTGCTAGGTTTTACTATTTAAAGCATTGTAAGCCATTTGAAGCAGCAGATTATTGAATTGAATAAAAATTTTCGTGCATTTTCTCTCATCTTTGTGAGGTTATTCATGTTTCCTATAATCTTTCGCTACGTCAGTTGGTATTAGAGCCGAAGTCGTTCCTTCATCATGCCGCCAGGAGACGTCCTAAGCCCGTGAAGTCTCGGTAGATGAGGTACATAGACGTGATGACATCGCACAGCTGCGTCAACAAGTGGAGTTGCTGGCACAGCAAATCGCTGCATTCATGCCACAGCAACATGCGCATGTGGTTCAATCGGTTAAGGATTCTGATGATGAAAATTCGTTCGCACAACCTGAACATCCAATAGATCTGCCATTCCGATGGAGAGGGGCTGGTCAGGATGAGAACAGACGTTGAGAATCAAGATTCAAGGTTGATATTCCCGAATTTCATGGTGGATTAAGTCTAGAAGAGTTTGTGGATTGGGTGACTACAGTGGAGGAGGTCTTGGAATTTAAGGAGGTTTCTGCTGATAAATGTGCGCCTCTCGTTGTGACGAGATTTTGTGGACGAGCAGCGGCGTGGTGGCAGCAGACTAAAGTGACGTGATCCAGGTTAGGGAAGTCCAAGTTTGCATCGTGGGATAAATTGAAGAAGCAGTTTCTGCCCTACAACTATGTTTGGACCATGTACCACCAACTGCAGAATTTGCGTCAAGGCGTAAAAACGGTTAGTGACTATACCACATAATTTTACATGATGATTACGAGGAATGAGGTGATGGAGACGGATGAACAGTTGGTGTCACGATATACGGGTGGTCTTCGTCCCTAAATACAGGACACGCTGAATATGTTTGATCCTGTGACAGTTTCTGAGGCACATCAGAGGGCAATACAGATAGAGAAATAGCAGTCCAGGAGAAATACAGTTCCTTTTACTGCGGCCAGTTCTTCCAATAATTCACAGCAGCAGATGACACGTCCTGATAATCTTACTCAACCTGGCCCTCCTAGAACTAATCATGTTCAACAACCAGCACGTCCTAGAGGTGGTATTCGTTGTTTTGCATGTGGTGGTACAGGCCATAGATAGTCTGGCTGTCCCAAGAATTCGAGCAGATGACTCTTTGTTGATGAGAGGTATGAAGATTATGAAGGTTCACTTGTATTTGACAATGAAGACACCGAAGAAGTCGCAGAGGAGGAAGAGTGTGTAGTTGGTGATGTGGCACTACAACAAAAATCATCAATTGTAACATTAAAAAGGCAACATTTGTCAATAAATGTTGCCAAAAGGGTCTTTTGGCAACATTTTAGTAAGTGAATGTTGCAATTGCTTAATATAAATGAGTTTTGGCAACGTTTTTTAGAAAAATGTTGCAATAGACACCTTTAGCAACGTTTATTGAGTGTTGCGGAAGGTTTTACCTTTAGCAGCGTTTATTGAGTGTTGCGAAAGGTAAGACTTTTCGCAACGTTTGATA
>CAIGRF010070075.1:34243-54761 GCA_903798235.1 Fraxinus ornus | reverse complement strand
AATACATTATAAAAAATTATAGATTTATAACGAATTTTCAAAAAAAAAAAAAAAAAAAACCCGCCTATAGAACGTTGCCAACCCGGCATATAATTCTTGCTCATAAGTATTCTCGTTGTATCCTCCTTTTTGCTTAGTTTTGGGATCGCTAAGTTTTTCTCGGTCAAAGACTTAAATTTCCCTTGCTGTATAGATTGAGGACCCATGTGCTCGATTTAATAGGCTGAGGACCTCTGGCTAATTTTTCCCAAAACATAAGGTTGGACAAAATCTCGAACCGAGCGGTTCTTTTTAACTTAAATACCCGACAGGGTATCTGAATTGAAAACCGACAAGTTTGGTTTGATTCTCGATTTTATACAAAAAATCGAATCTCTTTAATTTTTTTTCTTAAATAAACCAACTTATTTTATTTTATTTTCTAAATAGATTTGTTAACTAATTAATTTAGCCCAAATCCAAAATATGATTTTTTTCATGGGAAAATTTCATAATTAAGAGTTTAAGTTTCAGTCATTTCAAATTTAATAGATAAGGTTTAAAATATCAAATTTCAGATTTTTTAAGGTTTAAAATTTCAAATATCAGATTTTAGTTATTTTTATTTGTAAATTAATTAATTAAACATATATTTTATTAATTAAACATATTAATGTCACAATTTCATATAATTTGGTCACAAATTCCATCTAATTGGTTACAAATCACAAATTTTACATGTCACAAATTATTTTACGGTCACAAATCACAAATTTTAAATGTCACAAATTATTTTACGGTTACAAATTTATACGTCACAATTTATTTATCGGTCACAAATCTATCAAATTAATAAGTCACATATTATTCATTGGTCACAAATCATAATTTTTATATGTCACCATTATTTTACGGTCATAATTCAAAAATTTCATAGGTCACAATTTTTTTCATCGATCACAAATAAAAAATATATACGCCGCAATTTATTTATTGATCACAAAGTGTTTATAAGTTACAGTTTATTTATCAGTCACAAATTATAAATTTTATCCGTCACAACTTATTTAAAGGTCGTAAATTGTCAAATTAATTGGTCACAAGTTATTTCTCAGTCACAACTTAGTAAATTGTGAATCACAATCACATTTTTCAGGTCACATATTATATATTTGTCACAAATTACTCAATTTATTGGTCACAACATTATAGTCCCACTAGACCGTCGTAGCCACCACCATCACGACTCAGCTGCCGCCGTCGCCACCCGCCATAACTATTTGCGGCCACCACCTCACCACTACCAACAATGCCAGATCCACTACCACACTAGCGCAAAGTCCGCTTGCCTCCGCCACCACATGAACCGCCACCAAACACCATGACGCCACCTCCATTACCATCGCCACCACCAACAACGCTCAACTTCAAAACCACCACCAACGAACCACCATTTTCAACTACAAAACAACCACCATTGTCAACGCCACCACCACCATCGTACCTTCAATGTCATGGCCAGCAAAAGCAGTGCCACTACCTTCTGTATCAAAAATCAAGACCACCATCTCTATTACATCACAACCACAACATCCACCAAAAAATCCTCAAATCCGATGTCCCAGCCGCGACTGCACGGTGCTGCAAGCATTCAAACCCTAATTAATCCTATACCAAAAATCATCACCACCCATCGTGGTGCTGCAAGTAATCAGAGGCCATCGCATCACTGCCTGCAATGGTGTCAAAGCAACCGCAATCGACGGTCGCATGACTAGAGAGAGAGAGAGAGAGAGAGAGAGAGAGAGAGAGAGAGAGAGGAGGATGTCGACTGTTGTGAGAAAAAGAGAGAGGGTTGTGTCGCGACGGTAGAGAGGGAAGGATGCCCACTATCGTGACTGCGCCGCGACGATAGAGGGAGAAGGAACTGTCATGACTGCGTCGCCCGTGTAGAGCTGCCAACTATCGATCGAGAGAGATATTGGTTTAGAAATGGAAAAAGAGAGAAATGAAAGGCGAAATTAATTAGGGTTTGAGATGACTTTTCTGTATTAATAATATTAAATATTTGAAATAATATCTGATTTTTGTATAAATAAACTTTATATCTGATTTTTTAAAATGAATCTTAAAATTTCTGGTTTAATGTAATTACCATTTTTTCCATTTCTAATTTCCAGCCTAAGCCCATCTTAATCAAATTGACATTAGTTTCACTCAAATCTCTTATTCTATCGTAATGTCATTTCCATCGTTCTGGAGAAATTGAATTGGAAGCTCAACTGGATCTCTCTTCATTATTGTGAGTTCACTACTTTTTTCTTTATATGATTTTAGGAAGAACTTAACAAAGAGAGGCGCAAAAGATATCATGAGATTGGACTATATTATTTTGTAAACGCTAAAATTGAACATATCATTAGTTGAATTAATGTAACGTTACTGTAAATCTTTAAAAATTTAATTATCGTACGGAACTCAAGAACCGAACCGAACCAAACCCGAACGGTTCCATAATTAAATTTGGACCCGACGGTTCTACTTATTAAATACCCGAAGGTTTGGGTTCGGTTCTCAGACCATGTCCAGACCTACCAGAAACCCACCAGAACATGTAAACCTGCAAACCAAACCTGACTAGTTGCCTTCGTAATTTAGGCTTGAATACATGTACATTTTCCCCATATTCCAGAACAACATTCTTCAATTTCCCAAGCATAAAAATGAATATTAAAAAAAAAAAAATGAACACAAAATATATGTAGAAGAGCATTCAAGAAGAAAAAGTGCAATTTTCCTTTTCTATTGATTTTTCCAGAAACAGCAAAATCGCTTATGTAGGGCCTGAACAATTACACTCCTATAGAATTCACAATCCCTTCAATGTCATATATAGACTCAAGACTTGTCTACACAAATGAAATCCTACTCTTCAGCATACAAAATTGAAGGTTCATTTGGAAAAGCAATTGAAATTTATTTGAAAGACGAAGATAATAGGATGTATGGATTCAGGGCTGCCTTACAAGAGATTATCAAGCTGAGCTTGAAGTTCTGGTATTGACACCATATTCAGAATATTTTGAATGTCTTCTGGTGAGTACTCTGATTTAAGAAGGGACAGTACTTGAACATGCGCTTCAACAATGTTGGTCCTGCAGAATAGTTTATGAAATGTGAAAAATAACGCGTTATACATTCATCATTGATATACTATCACAAGTATACTGCAATGAGGTGTATTTTGGGTAATGCAAAAGGTTTTAGGGATATTTTGAGCTGAGCACATTTTCTTCCAAGCAAGCAAGCTAACAGACCGAGGGTTTATAATCCAGATTTCTAAATGCTGCGAGATGGATTTACCGACAATCACTAGAAGTGGAAGATAAGGACAGTTTTCTTAAACTATATCCCCCCTCTCCACCTCTATTTTCCACACCCAAAACCCATGCCATCATATCAACACTCATGTGAACAATAACACAGGTGACAAGGCCAACCGAGAAAAAAGTTATCGTATTTGAAAACAAAGATATGTCAAGTGAGAAGATATCATACTTAATTGGTTTGAAGAGTATCGCACGTGTCGAAGGGTTTTGCAGATAAAGCTTCATTTTTCCCATCACATTTGGCAGCTCTTGTTGAATTGCAGAACTAACCTGCAGCATAAAGCACAATTCATCAACTAGTGCTGGACCATGTTTCATATCAACTCAAGGCCCAAAAAACGAAAAGCACATCAAACAGACAATGAGTCTCGAGAAAAAAAAAATACTCTTCATAAGTAACCACTAAATATCTGCAGTTTAAACAATTGAAGCAAATAAAAGTGGAAAAGAAATTATTTCAATAGGCTTAAAGAATAGCTATATATATCTTAATAAACAGAACTTGAAAGCAAAGGAGGTTTAGTCATAATAAACTAAGACATTCAACTAAAGGTGGAAAAAGAAAATAATAAACCAAAATTCAAATATTATACCTTCTGGACAAGCTCAGTGACCTTCTCTGGGGTTGCAAAAGCTTGATCTTTGAGTGGTTTTGCAATAGCAGACTCCTTCTGATTTTGATTGCCCGAGGACAATGCAACTTTGACGGCCGTCACCTGCATACACAAATTTGAATCATAGTTAAAGATTATGCCTCTAAAAGCTAGAGAATGCACTGACAGAAGACAATGCACTTCCTTCTCTCAAACCAAAACCATTCATTTTCCTAAATTTGCAATGAACACGGGATTTTTTCTTTTCCATTGAACTCTTTATACAACTTATTCTAAACTTCAGCATATTTTTTCTTTAATTTTATTTTCCTTGGATCTTATTTATTTTATGTTTATTTCCGTAGATTAGCTTGGCAACATAAGCCTACACATTATCTTCTTTATTTTTTTTTCCTTTTCCCTCTGAAGCTTTCCACTCATTATCTTACTAAGACACTTTTTCTGCAAAACTAGATCAAAACCCTTGTCAATGTATTCATAAAAAAATCCTATTTGTTTTATATGGTCCAAAAATAGCTGTCATACCTGATGCATGAAATCTCAAAATTCCAAAACAATAATACTGAGACAATTTTCTCCACATTAGAAATGACAAACCTTGGTGACAAAAGACAACATAGGATCCACAACTAGCTTAGTAACCAACATAATAAACTCCTCGCACGTGGCTTTGAGGCTTCTCTCTAATTCCTGAAAGGAAAATGAATTTTCAACTGCATATAACCCCTAACAAGATGTAATTCAACATGTTTGACGACAAACATAATTGCTTAAGTTAGAAAAGAGAGATGTTAAAAGTAAACAAACTCAAAATGATCAAATTCTAGTATAAAATATCGTTCCAAAAGCATAATACTAAAGAAGCGAGAATCAATACTCAACTAAATTACAAATCTTAATGTAGAAATGTAACGAAAAATTCTTTACAACCGGCCTACAGCAGGAAGTTATGGCCATGTACCAGAACCTTCTTTCTGATTTTGGCTGACAAGATATTCTGCTCTGAATATACAGAACCTTTAATTAAATGCACAGCAAAAATTGAGTTTTCATTTTTTTCCCCTATTTGAATACAAGCAACCAAGAAAATCTGCAGAAAGCTGATCTGCAGCTAGAAAATACAACATTTATCTATGTCCATCCAAAATTCATATAAGTCAACTCCAAAATCCATCTTGACTCGGAAGCATGACTGGCACAGGACAGGTAAACAGCAGAAATCAAAGTCATTTTACGGATAAGCACTATTAAATGACTAGGCATTAGAATACCTTCTTGGCATCAATTTGACTTTCCAAAACTCGTGGGGAGAGTGTTCTTGCCAAGGAAGTTGATCTTGACCAATCAAATAAAGAGGCCTGACCTCTAAGAATCCGTCTCAAATGTTCCTGGAAATGGTTTAAAGATGATTACTAACATCACCAGACACAAGAACACTCAGGATCTTTCTGAGTGAGAAAAAGATCAGTTAAAATATTAATGCAAATGCCAGGTTATATCAGACTACATAATAGAGGTAATGTCCTCTCAACAATGATTGTGCGTGTCCTCATACTTTAAATAATTTTAAAAAAAATGAAAGTTCTAGAATCCAGCAATATCTTATTCTCATGATTTTTATTTCAAGAGATCTTGAAAGTCATTATATTTACTTAGGGAAGTGTTCTAAATTACATTTTAAGCAACTGTTTAATGTTTTTGTTTCCAATAAATCAAAGCATCCAATATACTTAGCCTTTGACATAATGTCTCAGACCTTGAAGTGTAAAATAATGATGTTTCTCCTCCATAGACTAGGAAAACCATGCACTCCTAAAGCATGTGCCATTTAAGCTCTAATGTCATTTTAAAACGGAATAGGCATATTTCTTTTCTTCCAATGCATCATCTTGGTTGAATGAGAAAAACTCACCAGGGTTGCACAAGAATTGCGGTTGACAAGAACTTAAATGAACAATTACCAGATGCTAGTTCATTGTCAATTGCAGAGAAATCCACGGATATCCAAAAACGGTGCCCACAATTTTATTTTTTTCGTGCGCAAATCAGCTATAATAATGGGCTTTAAAATTGGTAAATTGTGCACAGAAACTCGACTAGTAAAGGCATTAGCTTCAATGGTTTCAGGCTAGAGAAACTAACCAGCAAATGAGAGAAGTCAAGCTCTTTGTGTGTGACTGAGAATTCTATGTCAAAGGGCGCAATCTGAACAGTAAATTTTATCATAAGTAAACATAGAGATATATTAACTCCGATTATAATCAATGGTCTGGTTAAAGAGAAAACAGAACCTGCTCTCTGAGGATCAGAAGATGCTTTACGAGAAAAAGTTGTCCGTCCATTGCGGATGATCTTTTAGCAATTAGTTTGCTAGCTTTCTGTTACAAATAAAAGAAATGACAATATTTGACCAATAACAAATTAACTCGAAAAAGATAATAATAAGGCCAAGCCAAGATCAAGAATCAAGATTACATTGCCAAGAATCAGTGAAGAATAAGGGAGTTAACATATAGAGAAACAAAAAGATGTGAAGTGGAACAGCATTTGAGTGAAATCATTTTCTAACAGAAGCCAAATTTTGAAACTGTAGCACAGGTTGCGAGTTGTGGATTCTAATTTTTTCTCCCTCCCCTTCCCAATGTCCAAAAACAAGAATGGCTTAACCACTCACCTGGATGGATGAAGAGCAAACTTCAACTGCTTCCTGGTAGAAAAATGTGTGAATAAAAATATGAACATACTAAAACGTAGTTGTCATAGATTAATAAAAAGGAGAAAGACTACTTGAATACCTGGGCCAACCCAGTAAAAACTGCTTGCTCTAGACAACGATAGAGCTTTGACAAACAGGATATTGTTTTCTCGAGTGGAGGGTACCAAGACCTGGAAACATCTGGGGGGGTTTGATCACTCTGTAGTTAGATATCAAGAGAGAGAAATTATTAAAAATAGTTCAATCTATATCAAGTAACAGAAATATATCAGCAAGCTACAAGACCATAAATCCAAAATGAAGAGGAAACCATGTTTAGATATTGATACAGAATTTCACATCTAATCCTTGCAATAAATATAAACTCCATGAGAAAGACAAAAAATATAAATATTATGTTCCATAGTAAGCTGATTTACAATTTCCATCAAGGTATATTAAAATAAAAACTAAAAATAAAGAAAAAAAGCGATGAAACAAGTTCAGATATCCTCATATACTCTGGTAGACCATCACGCAAAAATAGAAGAAAAGAAAAGAAAAGCAAAGGCAGAAGAACTTACAGATGATACTTCCAACTTTGTCTCAGTTGATTGCTCCAGCTTGGCAGGATAGTCTAGATCTTCATCCAGTGGAAGATAATTTGCAATCTAGGAAGGAAACAAGCATAGATCACTAGATACCAAAAAAAGTGGGTTCTCCACTGTTACTGCAAGGATAATTCAAGCAATTAAAAAGATAACTTTTACAATGAATCAGATGATCCAAACATAAAGAGAACTTAAAAATCTTTTTTTTTTTTTTTTTTTCCTTTGGTAACAAACATAAATTTATCTGTCATTAGCATGAAGTTAAAATTGATAAGCAATCAGGAAGTGCTTTGTAACCACAACATAAAAGAAATCACAAACAACACATTTTTCCAGCCATGAACAATTAGGGATCATTTTCACGTCTTAAACTCCTTAGACATAGAAACCATAAGAAGCCAAATATTTAACTCTATCTAACAAATCACTAATCATTTGTTAGTTTCCCTCGAGAATTCTAGAATTTCTTTATGTTGATACTGCTATCAAAATAACTAAGATTGCATTTGATTGCGATCATGAAATTTGTATGGAAAGAAAATAAACTCTAAATTGCCTAGAACTTATTTGTATGAAAATTATTATCTAAATGTGTTTGATTGATTTAGTTACCTATAAAAAATTATACTTGTCCATTTTTTTATTGGTGCATAGATAAGATAGAGTGGATAAATAAGAGAGAAAGAGAGAATGAATTACCTGGAAAATAAAAATCATCCCTCCCTAAAGAAAATGTTTTCCTTGTTTTTTTGAGGAAAATATGGTCATATGACCAAAAGTTGGACAATATTTTTCATGGAAAAAATTGTCAATCAAACACTCCAAAATTAGGAATTTGGATAGCAAAATGACATTTTACATGAAAAATAAAGTTAATCAAACACATTCTAAATTCAAAGCTGTCCACACAACTTAACCCAACTTTTTGTCGTTGTAAACAACTTCTCTTAATCGGCACCATAAAGTCTAGCAATTAAAGTTTCAAAACAAATGATCAATACAATCCACATGTCTCCTAACATCACACTCCAAGGAGAGAGAGATAAATGAGGACATTTCCTTTGATCAAAGTCACAAATATAAATCCTCCAGCGAGAAACCAACCAGGCGTTCGCCTTAATCTAGCAAGGGATTCAAGATCTCCAAGTGAAAGTGAAAAGTTCAAAGATAGATAAACAAATTACATCTTTAATGTAGGATTGCAAGAAAATAAAACCAAGAAGAGTTCAACCCTGTAACCAATATGGTTATGTAAAATCATCCTCAAGAATGCTTGAAATAGATGACAAATATGAGATCTCACTATCTTTTAGATCAAGGAAAAATTGAAGATCCTAGACAACAATATTGATTTAAAAGTATCATTCGAAAAATATTGAAGAGCTCATTTTATCAAGTCTCAAGGAATTGTACGCAGTGTAGGATAAAGACGATGTAAAATAAGCATTACCCAACTATTCATGTCCCAAAATCTGATTTTATTTCCATTCCTATATCCCATTTTGGTGATGAACTGAATAATAGCTTTTTATTTTTTATTTTTTTGAGAAATACACGTCTAAGGTTTCTTAAAGAAGCTTTTTACAACTCTGTCATTTTGATATTACCCACACCCACACCCAAACCGACTCTACTCTTCCTATTCACAAGTCCCAAGCAAAAACTTACCGAATGATTTTTTCAACGCCCTCCTTCTCCCCCACCTTCCAGAAAAAACTCTCTTTGCATTTTCCAGTTAAGCAGCCACCTTTATTGACATTCTAACGATCATCACATGTGAAAAGTGGATGGCTACCGCCACTGTTAAAAGTGAAATTAAAAACTTATTAAAACAACCATTGATCCGACTTCTCCATCTCAAACCAAACCCTCACTTCTGTTGATCAAAATCAAAGAAATCCCAATCCTCATGATCATAAGAATTTTCAAAGTCAATCTTAAAACTGACCCTTCTCCATTAAAACCCCTACACTTCACGACTGATTGATTGGCAACCACCACCACAACTAAAATGTGTCCCCATTTCACAGAAACCCCTTGATATAATGTTATCCCCAACTCTGTGCAACTTGTTCGCTAGAACCTTAGGAATAATCTCATACACACTGATATCCAAATAATTGGACCGAAATCGGCAAGTTTATTCAATTTTTTTATCTTTTATTTTGGTTCAAGGCATAAGAAAGTTGAATTAGTTACAAAAGGCAATGAGAGCGTGTGTTGTCCAATTCTCTAAGTAGCTTCAACATTGGCCACCACACATTGTTATAGAAGTGCTCATGCTTTCAAACATGCCTGACGTGAGGCTTCCATTAAGATTCTAAACCTTACATGCTGAGTGCCATTCATCAAGCCGTAAGTATGGACTATTGAGGCACATGGCTTAAGGCTGAGGTGTGATCCTTTGTCTTGCGCTTCATCGAAATTTTTTTATTGACCCCATAGAAAGATATAGGCTAGAACGTGTTCAGGGTTTTCTATGCTGTTTTTATACGAACGGATCCTAAAAACTAGAAAGAAAAAAGGAAAACAGAAAAGAGAAAAGAGAGGCAAGTGAATTGAGCATACCCTAGCCACCTACAAATGAAAACCCCTTGTCCAGCTAACTTTTGAGAGGCAGACTGTCAGTGACAAGATACACAAGGCAAGTAGCTTCACTTTATTGATATAATTTCAAATTTTACGATTTTTTGTTTATCACTTTATTGATATAATTTATATTTATTGCAAGTAAGACATTTAATTTTGTTATATTGTTTTTTTTATTGAATTTCAAGATGGATTAACGCTTACTCTATGCATACTTTTGTTGTTTTTATAATTCTTACACATTATTTTATTGATTCTGCCTTGAAAGTTCAAGCACTCCCTTCCGAAAGTCCAATCTTTTCAGATATCACACAAGCTCAGCAGTTAATCGCCATGCTTGAGGTGGCTTGCCACTGATGTTGGGGCAGCCTGTGGACCATCCTGGTCCGGTCCTGGGCCGGTTACCAGTACGGGCTTTACCAGGCAGATCTAGCGGGATCAGGCTGGCCCACAAGGTTTTAAACCTCCAAATTACCCATAAAAAGATACTACATGTTTTGTGTGTGGCTATAAACAGGAAAATAATATTATTCTCATTTACATCCATTTTCATTTATAAGATAAGATCCCTTTGTCTCTCTCTAACACACCCTCACCCTCCATCCTCTATCTCTCTATTTTCCCTCCCCTCTCTCTTCAACATAATAAATGATATAAATATTATTTGATTTGATGCCAGTAACACAGGCTGGAAAGTGCCAAATTATTTAAAACACTAGCATGTAGTTACCTCATCACGTATGTGGGTTCGAGCACGGAAAGTCAATCGCTCATGAACATCTGCCAAGATCCTCTCAAATGTTGGACGTAGCCCTGCTAATGACTCACCTCGTCTGGATAGCTGTTCTCCTAGAACTTCAACTTTAAGGATATCAACAATTTCACAAAGAACATCCAAGTTTGCTTCATGAATAAGTTTTGGGCGTAATGTATCATACAAGTAGGTGCACCTGCAACATAGCATTAGATCAGAAAATAAACCTATCGAACTAGAGACATAATGCTGGAAGTGAACCGACTCAATCCATCTGCCCTCGGGACATGGCATCTGTACCAGAAAAAATAAAATACTAGTTTAAATTGCAACATAAGTTATCTGCTTAACTTGATGATCAGACATTGGATGCAAATAATTCTTCTCTCAATGTCCCAATAATACGGGTTACGCCAAATTTCTCTTGAACTTTTTCATTTAGATTATCAAATCCCTTCCAGGATGAAGGCATTTACTTGGTTTTGATTCTGTAAAGGCTCATTAGTAAAGTTGGGCTACTGTAGCTCTTTCCCCTACATGAGTTAGTTCATAAGAACTAGTGAGAGTTGTATTCACTTCACATAGAATTGTGATAGTGTAAGAGCGTTAGTAGGATATTTGGGATTTTGTAAATTGTTGGTCACTCTTTGGAGATTATGATGATGAAAAGTGTTGGAAAATTTAATTCGATTGAAAGATTTGATTTTATTTGTAATCTAGTTTCTATTTATATTATTTTCCATGTATGGAATGTATAGCTGTAGGATATACCGTCAGATCCTAAAAATCAGGCCATTTAGTTAGTTTCTTATTTAGTAATTCTTTGTAATCTATTAAAAATTGTAACTTATTCAACAAAAGGCTTAAGAATTGAATATTTTCTCCAACAATTCTATAAAAAGATTCAAAATACCAGAACAGGAAACCACAATACAATTCCAAAGACTTACAGAGGATCTGACAGGGGAGCTAAACTTGATACATCCTCTGAAGACGAGGGGAAAAAATGATCAAAGAGTTGATGCTCAAGTTGACATACCTGCAATTTAATCATTCTTTATAATCATTTTACAGAAATTTATATAGATGCATACAATATGAAAAAGTAAATGGAAGAAATTCAGAATGATTTAGCAATGACAGAATCAGCAACTCTCACAAAATGAATTGTCACATACAATATCTTCAAAGTGGAAAATTGTACAAATTGTCACGTTTCACCTTTCAGACAAAAAAATAAAAATTCAAAATCAAAATCAAAATCCAAGATCAAACACGACAACACATTCTAGTTGTATGTTAGGCTGATGCATTAAAGTGGCACCTTACTAATTCAAATAGATTGTGTGTGATTTCAGCATGTCTTTATTCTCTGTAACATGAATACTTCAATTAGGGTAGCGTATTCGTATACGACAGAAATCACGTCTTTATTCTCTGTAGCACGAACACTTCAATTAGGGTAGCGTATTCGTATACGATATACCGACACTCTTCAGATACTCTGACAGGTCTTTTTTTTTTAATCCAAAATATTATATATTTTTAACTCGAAATTATTATTAAATAACAAATAGGTACTCATATTTAAAAGATTTCAACAAGAAAAATTAATAAGTATAAAACTAAACTTATACTATATAAATGAAGAATTTTAAATAATATAATCAACGTGTCGTGTCAGTACTTTTTTGAAAAATCGCGTGTCGGTACCTATAGCCTTTATTGTTACGCTCAAATTTTTTTCTTCCAACAAAAGGAGAAGAAAGAAGGAAAACATTTCAAATGAAGCGTGGTCATGATCTAGGAACCAGACACTTAATTTACTTCCATTATATAAGAAACCCAAGAGACTGTAGCATCCTAATCTTTGGACTCACTAAGAACCAAGGGGCAAAGTGTGATTTATTTGTCAACTTCAGAAGTAGCAGGGAATTTCTTTGAGGCATTGTTGCCCCCAAGAAAAAAGGATGACCAACATTATCTCAGTTTTGGTAAAAATCAATCCTAAAGTTATTCCAAACCCATCCTCCTTTATCAATTAGACTAGGGGTGATGGGCTAAGCAAGAATATTTTCAGTAGTTAAGACTACATAAACCATATAAATCTAACATAAGTGCACAGAAAGATTTAACTTGCTTTCGATTTACTATGATATTGTTGTGCCCGAAGTCTTTAAACAATAGTGAAATGTGACGAGTATTATAGTCCTGAAAAATGCTTCCAGTTCTTATCTACTGAGTACAAGTAGGCAATGGAGATTAGCACCACATTGCTTTAAGTGGGTTACTTGGAGAGAGATGCAGGAGAGCTTTTAATGGTCTTGAAAATCCTTTATGGAGGACCGATAGATCTCTTTTATCTTCAGAACTTTGGCCCCACAAGTCCTTGCCTACTCGCGTAGATTCTTGGAGGACTTTAATTGGCTTAAACTTTTCTTTATTAATAAAAATTTGGATTATCAAAAGCAGAAGTGCAATTTCGAGCAGACTAAGTTATAGGATAGAGTATAATAAGATCTGTTTCTATGGTAATATAAATAAGAAGACCCTTGTCCTTTTGTAGAAAATTAACTAGCATCAAAGATAAGACATCAATTGGAGATTTTTCCTTCTGTACATTTCCATATTTATTATTCAAACGTCCTTCAGATACTGGTGAAGCATATCAACTAAGGGTCCGTTTGATCGCAAATGTGGAAAATGGGTGGAAAGAATGTTTTATAGGGAATTGAATTGCCTATAAATTATTTTACTGTGAATTGTAATTAATTGTGTTTGATTGGTATAATTTTTCATGAAAAATGTTGAAAGTTTGGTATCCGTTTGGATTCGTTTTTTATGAAAATTGTCCATTAAAGTGATAATTTTTCTACAATTGGGTCTAAAATTTGTTCCAATTGAAAAAAAAAATTATCATATCGAATCCATTCGTTTGACTTTGTTTTGCATAGAAATTGTCAATAAAAGTGCTAATTTTTTTACCATTGTGTCTAGAATTTTTTCCAATTGCGAAAAAAAACTAAAAAATATTTACCAACCAAAATATCAAGAATTTGTTTTCCTCAAAAAATGTGAAAAATTTGGAAAGTTGGAAAATATTTTCGCGAAAATTTTTTGCCTATCAAACACTACAAAAGTTGAAAAATGGAAAAAAAANAAAAGAAGTCACGTGAGGCAAAAAGTGGAAAACCAATTCTAGGCCAAATTAATGCTATCAAACATGACTAAAGGTAGGAAGTGGAATTGCTTTTCCATTTTCCTAGGAATTGGGTGCCAATCAAACGGACCCTAAAATCTTAAAAAATGTGAGAAAAGAAACTTCTTTATATATATATTTTCAATCTACTCCCTCACACTGACGCCAATTTAATTTTATTATCAAAGGTGTGACACGTGGAATTTTTATAATTGAGTGATGGGGAGACTTGAACCTAGGACCTTTGCATTGCTTTAATAGCACGTTGAATTACCTCATCCAAAAGCTTATCTCATTAATGAGAGGGATTTATTTATTTATATTTCACCCTCAACAAATTCATAAATCATATATTTAACAGTGCAAAGAAATATCAATTTAAAAAAGCTAAACAATTTTTTTCGAGACTACCTGAATTAAATATGCACATCCAGATCTAGTCAATGAAGGCAATGCCTCTTTCTTGGCAAATTCAGAGATCCGTTGATGAACTATGCCTCTCACCTAGATTATGTGAAGAGAAAGAAGTTAAATTAAAGAACAAGTATTTGCTGATCACCTAAATGGATATGAACTAAACATATAAGTGATAGTAGAGGGTAGGGCTGGAGGGAGAGGTGCAGTTTTGCGCACCAAAGAAAGTCTCTGTTCGCAGTAAAGTTTGTGGCATTCTGTGAGCATCTGAACGTATTCTTTCCTTGGTTTTCTGCTTTCAATTTCCTCCAATACTGGCTTAAGCTGCAAATTGCTATTTTCAGTATAACCGACTCAAGTGAATTGAGCTTACCATTAAGATTAGATCAGAAAAGGAAATTCGGTCTCCTGATAGTCGCTTTCATTCAGGTAGAAGATAGTTCTCAAGCGGAAGCACTGAGAACTTACCTCATTTGCTGCTGCCTTGAACCGTACGTAAATGACCGATGCTTCCACACCCTCAGAAACAGCCACTTGGTCACCAGCACTGCTTTTAATTGCTGCCAAGACCTAGTGTAGTAAACAAGAACAAAAGAAAGATTGCTCGACAGATTAACTATTTCACACTGAAGAAAATTATAGTGAAAGTTAAGGAGCTCTACCTGAGAAGAAGTGCTTTTGAGAACAGAGAGTACATGAGAACGAATCATTGCTAGTGCTCGAGACTGTCCAAAGTTTTTAATTTCATTAATAAATTAAAGACAAAAATGTCTGATCTACTAGTCAAGCACCAAAGTTGCTGCTTTGCATGACTGCTTTACATATGCTGCAAATGAATCTCATACATACCTGAAGCTGTCGGAATTTGACTGAGTAAACATTGCACTCGGCATACTGCGGATTGCTCTCAACATAACTGTACTCAGAAAAATCATACATATTATTTAGATGCAAGGTTATCCATATCCATTTTGATAAGATAATAGCACAGCTTGCATGAACCCAGCACCTTTTGGTTTTGTTCGAGATCCCACATAATTCAAAGACGGGGTAAAACTTATGGTAAATAAGTTATACAAAATCAACAAGTTTTTACTTCTTCAGTGAGAAACACCTTAGCAGATATATGAGCTTTCTGTAAGTTCACTAAAGCCACGTGCAATAAATTGGAAGCAATAACTGATGTGTAAAATAACGTCACTTACGATATGCACTCGTCAAGTCTTTTGAGCAATGGGAGGAAATTTTCGTATGCCACATTCATGTTTGGAGAATAAAAACGGGTAGCAACCTGCACACATGTACATAGAGACAACCACGAAAATTGGAACAGGTTACACGTGCAACAGTTAAAATATGAGAGAAAGGTTCCTTCGACATTGAATCATATAAGAAATGTCATGGAGAACATCAAATTTTGAAAACACAAGAAAAAAAAAAAAGAAGAAATGATTCCAGGGGTAATGCAGTTTCAATGTAAGCATAAGGTAGAGTTTCAACTGAAGAACATTTAGGAATGCATGAAATTAATGTCTTCTAATAGAGCACTCTGCAATTGTCAGTTATGTACCCGTTAAATTAAGTAAAACAAATTGCCATCGTAGTGAATCCTGCTATTAAGTCATGCATAAAAAAGAATGCACACGAGGTAGATTTTTCTCATGTTCCAGTGAGTTTACCTTTCCATAGCACATGGTAATCCCTTGCGTGATTTGCAATTATACATGGAATTGTCAGAAAGAATTAACAAGAAGAGTAACCCCAAAGGCATCATAACAAAATTCAAGCAAGATAAACCAAATGAATAAAGATAATAAATGAAATGAAATGACAAATCATAGCACTGGATTCAAGATGTAAAATATTAAAATAGTGCAGAAGTGAATTGCATGGTGTTTCAAATACTCGATTAGCTCAATGGTCTGTATGTTATAATGTAGTGATGGTTCCAGATCACCTTTTTTTATTTAGAGGAAAAGAATTTACTCTTAAGAGACGGGAGAAAGTAAAGCAATACTCTATGAGCAAATGAGAAAGGCCGTAGATTTCCGTTTACATAAAATGGAACGAAGAGCTATGCACATAATTTCGGCATAGATAACAAGGTCTATACAATTGTAGATTAGTCCAGCATTAATAAAGAATTACTGACAAAATACTGGATAAGAGAAAAATATAAATCAATCAAAAGCAGAATTTAAAATGACAATATAAATTCCGTAGGAAAGTAGGCCTGTAAAATCATCAAACACTATATCTCGAGATTATGTCTAGTTTTCAAGTTTCAAATGAAACTCTAAATTTTCTCCATACAGACGAATGCAGAGCTTAAATATTCTGAAGACATTGTTTAAACGGACACAAATACTGCAAGTAGTCAGATTTTTCCATATTAGCAAATTTCCACGTGCTACAGATATCATGTGTAAACTTGTGCATACATCATTGGATCACATTTCGAAAGTATCAATAAATTGTACATAACAATCAGGGACAGACTGCTTCTCTATGTAGCACTGAAATGAACATCTAGTTAAATGGCATCGGAACCTTACATTTTCCAGTTCATCGAAGTAGTTGAGCTTATTACGAAGTGAATCAGCAAACTCAATAAGCCTTTGCTTCTCCATAAGCTGCAACAATAATAACAAATGGAACACGTGGTAACCTTCATTCTATGCACAGTAGTGAATTGAATGTTTACAGGCTTTTTTTGGGCAAATGTCCTACAGTAATTATAAACTACAAATCAAAATATATAAGCACTGGCATATAATAACAAAAAACTGTGACGGGTGAAGAAAACCTTTAGACTGTAATGCAAACAACATTAGGTCATGTTGATCAAGGTTCCAAGACCATGCACCACCTTTTAAGTAGACCTTCATTTAAATATATAAGCGTGTCATGTTGGAGGCTAAGAAGAAGCACAAACGCACCAGTCGATCACATGCATCATGCAGAGTTTTTGTCTTTGTTGCCACTGCCTGATGCTGCAGTTGTAGATCATTAAATAACTCGAGTGTTTCATCCACCTGTGGCAAGTCAGTTCAGAAATAGGTGATTTATAAATGAGACAAGGACACATTCTGAATTGGGCCAAAAGAATAAATCCTAATGAAATAGCTTCTTAAGCACAATCAAAGAAGAATAAAATGCACTTAGTCTAATAAGTAATAATATAGTAATATCTAACCTGATTAAGTATACTGTCACAGGTCTGTATCTGCTCTGTTAAGGTGTTCACATAATGCTGATACTTTTCTTCCGTCTACGCGCAAAAAACATAAAAATAATAAATTGGAAAATATTATTTTCCCCAAAAAGAATACGTTAGAAGTGCAAAATCAAGCTAACCTCTGATTTCATGGCTGCTTCAAGATCAGTAAACCATTTGTAGAACTGCAACAAGGAAAATATTAGAGAAGGAGAAAAGGACATCAGATCTTATTATCAAATAGGTCAAAAATGGATAAATGAGTTTGAAGGCAAACAAGTTTTATAAAATGAACTAATATTAAAAGATTTAGAAGGAAAATTCAGATAATATGGGCTAGGGGGAGTTAGACAGAAATCTAGACTTCAATGTGTATCTATACTGTCTATAGAGTAGGACTAACTATTGAGTTTGCCAAAAAGTGGTGTGGCCCTGACAGAGCCTGTCTCCTACCTCCTAGGAATTTAATTATTGAGAGGCTTCCCAAAAAAAAAAACCTTATTTTAGGAGGAAAGAATAAAAAGTTATTAGATAAACTTATTTTGAATATTGAATACAACTTATTTAAAATTCTTACTCCAATTATTCTCTCCTTTTCTCCCAAATTCTAGTTTTTCTTCTCTAATTTCTTCTTCTCTCTCTTTCTTCATCTTCTCTATATTCTCTTGTTTGATATACCATGTTCCATCAAAATCTAAACACAAGTTCTCCTTCTCCTCCCCCCTTTCTCCCCCTCCCTAGAAGTCTACCTTAACCATAAGCCAAAAAATAAGTGTCCAATGAGGCAATACTATGGCACAGTGAAATTCTAGACTTAACAACATAAAAGGTGGTGGATGAATAAAGAAGAAAAATTAAGCATTGCAAAATGGAAAAAGAATAACTAAATTAATAATTCGCCGTAATCTTATAAATTTTTAATGCATGCAGCACTCAGAAATTCGTGTTTGATAAAGTATAGATTTTGAAACCAACATCACAGAAAGCAAATGGTTCACTCCCTAGTCCAATATTTAGAGCTATAAAATATTAATAGAAACAAAAGTTTACCCTTCGAAATACATTGTAATATTTTATGAACTCTGGATTATAAATTAGTTCACGTGTGCAAACTGATCAGCAAGAGCATTTAAGTTATCCAATCAGTGGGTTATCTCGAGAAGGGTGATGGCTTTCCAAATACATGAAATCAAAACAAATTAATTTTGCATGCCATCAAACAAGGTGATGACTTTTGTCTTCAATGACCTGCGACGATCATAACTTCTAAATCTGAAGGATGATAGTCAATGCAATATTCAGAAAATGAGTTCAGTTAGTTTGTTTATTATCTATCCGTATATGAAATCCATATTCTGTATATTCAAACACATTATTCTACAGTGCAAGATTTCATCCGCAAAAAGAAACAAAAATGGTACATTCTGGATGTTCTGAATATATTATATTTTATGCAATCAACATAAGTTATTCCAGGAGGGACAATTAAGAGATTAAAGAATAGCTCGTCGAACAATTCTCCTTTAACTTTCAAGCTAAGTTCATTATAATTGACCCCCCAAATTCTCCATGATTTTTCTAATTTTTGTGCATTTTGAGTCATATATCAGGAACACATGATGATTGAGAACCTGGTTTGTGTTGACCAAGACTGTCTCAATGGCCCCTGAATCTTCTGCAGTCCTGTGCTTGGTCGAGATTGTTAGACCATTCTCCTGTCTCACAACTTGCTCCTTTGCCTCGTTACAAAGAAAATAAATTTCAAAAGTCGTGTAATTTTTCCTACACTAGAGTACCATGATTAACCAATGTACAAGGGAGACTCACCAAGTTGGGAGGAAAAGGTCGCTCAGCAACAGCATGAGATAGTGCAACGATAGCTGCTTGCTGTTGCTCCGTCAATGGAGCATTCTACAAAATTTCAAAACAGGGAAATGTCATGCATTGAAAAACTATCATGAATGCTCAAAAAAACAATTTTCGTCCTCAAAGAAATGCCAATGCAGGCAAAGCAACCATAGCTTTGTAAAGGAAAACAACAATTCCCCTCGTTGATTAAATTCTCAAATTAATTATAGTCGCACTAGATCGGGTTATTTGCCTCCAATTGGTACCCAGGAGCCCAAACAAAAATATTTTATTTCGAAACAAAAATTGTAAAAATCAAACAAACCCAATAAAATCCACATGAAAAGAGTAAAAGTAACAGATCCACTGCTTATAAACAGATTAAAAACTCCGGGGTTGGATATTTCAAGAAAAACTTAACACGAGTAATCACGATCACTGCACTAATTTATCATACCAATTAAATGAAAAAGTCGGATAATTGTCAAACCTGTTCCCAAGTTGAAGCAAAATTATAGCCTTTAGAGATCGCGCCGGACTTCGGGACGCCCGGTTTAGCTGCAGTTGACGACATTGTGCTCTTCGTCCTCGAAAACAAGATTTATTCACAATAATTTCAAACAAAATCAAAATTTATTTACTGTGTTCATTTGAATAGTTAAGAGCATCTCCAATACAATGCAACTGTAAATTGCATTAATTATTCCCCCGTAGGCAAAATTGACAGCGGCGATCTTCGTTCCGGACCACGTTCGATCGATACACCGACTGTATCTCAACGACAGCAGAGGATTCACGTATTGAGGTGCGCAATTGGGGTGCGAATTGAGAGTCGTTGTAGGCAATCGGGACTAAATGGGGATTTCAATTGTGTGCACTGGGACCAGTCTAGAAAATTGCAACATAAGAACTAGACCATTTATTTATTGGACCCGTCTGATTTAATTTAGTAAATTTTAATAAAAGTTAATAAAAGAGAAATTATAAAAAATTAGGGGTTTGAAGTTTAGATTTTAAAAATCAGGGATCAAACTTTATTTTTCAAAACTCAGATAATATATAAAATCAGGGGTTTGAAGTTTAAATTTTAAAAATTAGGGACCAAACTTTATTTTTCAAAACTCAGATAATATATAAAATGTCTAACCCTAATTTTTCTCAAATCCCCCTCCTCACTTTCTCTCTCTCTCGCCCCCTGCTCTCTCTCTC
>CAIGRF010070075.1:0-25230 GCA_903798235.1 Fraxinus ornus | reverse complement strand
CTCCTTTTTATCTTTAGTTTCCTTCATAATCTTCATTGTTGCCCTACAAACACTTTTTATACAAATTAAGCTCTATTTCGTATATTTATCGACAATTATTCATGTTTGTGAGCCAAAATAAACGTATAAAAACACCCTTATCACTTAGTTCTGTATATTGAGAGGATATTTCGATTTTGTGTAGCTTAATTCAAAATACAAAATTTGGATCAAGTGTATATCAAAGGAGCATTTGTTTCAACAAAATAATACTCTTTTGTCTTTTCAATTGATCAATAAGACAATTTGAGACTTTATTTTCCTTTTCTTAAATTAGTTTTGCTTATTCGAGCTCATTACGATGATGAAATCATATAGAAATTTCAAATGCATCTATAAACATTTAATCATACAGATTGTGGGGTGGACAATAATTGTGAGGTAGAGAAAGGAAATTATCACATGCATACTTAACAGTGACTGAGGTTGGTGGAAGGGCCCGACGTCGGGACAAAGATGTTGTTCCTTTTTACGAATCAGTGAATATATCACCCACTATATGTATGATGGTTGATCTTAGGAGTAAGTTAATTTGGAGTGGGCACAAGGAATCGCACGCATGCATGGAGACGGGAAGGAAGGAAGGAATGTGGGCCTTAAATATGATTTTTTAAATTAAAAAAAATGAGGCCGCCTTTTGAATTGGGCATGAGACATTGGCCTCATCTTCATCTGCACAAAATCGGGCCTGGTTATAATATCAATTTGTTATTCAATCGAATATAACAAGTTAGATGAAGGTGCATGAAAATATCAACTTGTATGATGAAGTCAAAGATATGTTGAATGTCGATACAAGGCTATACAAATTGGAGATTTCAGCTTTTGTCTCTACAATGTCTAAGGTCCAGCTGTATCGACGATCCTTGATTGTGACAATAATGTGAAGTGGTTTGTATCTGTTTGCAGAGAAACTTTTCTTTATGTAACCCTTTCAAACGAAGTTATTGAAAATAAAAAAAAAAATTGGTAATGAAAGATGTTTATTACTAATAGAGGGCGAAGAACAATTTGGGAGTATGAACAGCGATGAGGAACATGTTCGAATAGACGACAATGGTAACCATGATAATGGTAATAGAATATTTGTAGATTGTAATAGTTTTGATGTAAGTGAAGATAGTTTCCAAAGAGTAGATGGCTAATGTAATTCTCTTGTAGCAGACGACAACGATATGGAGTTACACACGGATGAACCCTGTAGTCGGAATGTAGCGAATGATAATGATGTTGAATGTAGCCGAATTGTATCTACAAGTGTAAGTTCGCTCTATTGTAGTCAACCAGTTGTTTCCATCTAAATATGACCTATATCAAAATTGTAATTGCTAGCTGTGAAGTGTCACTTTGAATACAAAATTAAGAAATCAAATAAGAGCACTTATACAATTGTTTGTGTTCATGAAAACTGCAAGTGATGTTTGCGAGCAACCAAGATTGAAGAAAATTCAATTTTTGAAGTTCGAAAGTACAACGGTCATCACTCTTGCTCCATGAGCGTTCATCGTAGAGACAATATGTAGGCATCATATATGATTATTAGAAACAACATTGTCATGTTTTGGAGATGCCAAATCTTGGTACGATGACATTTATTCATATAAATGATGATCAACACTTCAAGTACTTTTTTATGACCTTAGGACCAAGTGTACGTGGATCCATCAACTTAATGCGATGGGGTAATTTATGTGGATGGTACATTTTTAACATCAAGAATGAAATGTACTCTACTTGTAGCAACCTGTCACGATGCAACTTTTTAAATATTTCCACTCGCACGGGGAGTAGTTGATTCATATAATGATCAATCTTAAACTTTGTTCTTTTAGAAGTTGCGATTAATAACAAGTGATACAGACGAGCTTGTGATTATATATGAACGTGCAACGTACATTAAAAATGGTGTTATAAATGTTTTTCAGTTTTCTCATCATGATAAGTATATATATCACCTGCAAAAGAACTTGAAGATCAATTTTCCACAAAGTGATCTTGCAACTTTGTTTAAGGTAGATCAGATATTTATACTGTAACATAATCTGAGTTTGACATGGCAACTCTATGCAGTAAAAAGAAGGACGTCAAAGAGTACTTATTATAAGACAATTTCCATTATTAGGCTAGAGTACATTTTACAGGGATACATTACAATATCATGACAATGAACAATGTGGAACCACTAAATGGTTTGTTGAAAAGTGCTTGATAATTTCCCATAGTTGGTTTGATAGAATATATCCAAGAGACACTATAGAGGTGGTTATATGAAATATATGTTGAAGAAGAAAAATGTGCGACCTACCTCACGCCACCTTTAGTGAAGAAGATGTGCATGAAATAAATGAGTCAAATGCATTGGAGTTAAATCAGTCATCTTTGGACATTTATTATGTTGGTGACAATTTAAAACACCACTTTGTGGACTTGGATGAAAGGACATGTACATGTAGGAAACTTGATTTGGACAAGTTCTCATGCACGCATGCAATTGCTGCCATAAGGTTTAAAGGAGATTACGGCTATAACATATGTAGTCCCATTATAGTAACTTTTGTTGGAAGCAAGCATATTCTGCATTAGTATACATTTTGCCAAACGAGGTTGAATGGTGAATTCCCAAACATATGGTGGCTAGAGAGGTACTTCCATCATTGCCATGAAGACAAGATGGGCTACCGCCAAAAAAGAGGAAAATATCAATCGGAGAGATGTGTGTGCCTTGTAATTGCTATAGGTGTAAGAAAACTGGTTAAATTCGATCCACCTGCACGAGCTAAGCAGCTGGTGGTGAAACTTAAGATTATAATATTGTTGTGACTTATAACTTTATAATTGTGTACTTATTATAATCACAAAATGATTTATTAGATTTTTCAGTCAATTTGCTATTAGTGCTTTTGTACTACTGGAACGGAATTGGAGTAAATGAACATTCCTTTGCTTATTCTTTTCACATTAAAGACAAACGACATTTCTATCATTACAATTGATATAGATGTCGTTCCTATGCGAAAAATCCAGTGATTCACATAACAATATTGAAATCGTTATTGAAATAAAAATTGATATTAATGTCATTCCAGTACGAAAAATACATTGCTTTACTAAATTGCATAACGACATTGAAATCTTTCCTTAAATAGAAAATAATATTAACGTCATTCCAGTACGAAAATTGTATTTATTCACATAACGACACTGGAATCGTTACTATAATACAAAACGATATTGATATCATTCTAATACAAAAAAAAAATACATTGCTTTATTAATTTTCATAATGACATTGAAGTCATTATATACCAATAAAACGAAATGGAAATCGTTATGCCTAAAAGCTTGCACAAATCATAAGCGTCAATCCGCGATGTTGATGTCGTTTTAGTATTAAATACACAATTTTTCACTAATATTCATAACGACATTGAAATCATTTATTTCAATACATAACGACATTGAATTTGTTTTTTTTTAAAAGGCGCACACCAGCTTAAATTGGTTACTCTTAGTAGGTGGCCGAGCGCACCAGCTTTGCAGGCTTAGGCGTGCACCTTGTTGGTTTTTACTTTTCTTCAATTTAATCTTTTAAGTAATTGTAGCCCAGGTCATTCAACTTTGATCTTGCACAATTTAGTCCTTGAATTTTAAATTTCCTTTCAATCGACATCCATAAATTGCACCTCAAGTCCTTACACCTTTTGATTTGTGCATTTTAGTCCCCCAAAGCCACCATAAATTGATATACGTGCTTTCCTCCATTGTCCACAGTACGTGTTCCAAGATAACGAACAATCCCAACTTATACTTGTCGCTCTTTTTTACTTGCAACTTACAAATGCATTGTAAGCATATCCCTTTGTAATCTTTCCTCCACTTTTCTTAACATATTCTTTTACGATTCGACAGTTCACCCTCAATGTCTTATCTACGTTGTTACAATCACATGCATTTAAGCTCGTCACTAAAATAAATTCTTCCAATCTAAATCTTGATCGTTTGTCTCCGATCTTAAACCATACTTCTTCTTTTTTGACAGTCTTAATCTTTCGTAATAATAAGTGATGTACAACTTGTAAAGCCAACCTAATATCCCTCAATCTAAGAAGTGACCCAAAGTAGCTCTTGCAAGCTTGTTCTTGTAATTTGTATCTAGCGTCCCATAAACATCGTGTACTACTTGCAGTTTACATATCGTCGTAATTTTAGCGTCTGCTGTAATCTTCTCCATAGCATTGTAAATTACAAAACAATTACAAATATTAGAACAAGTGAAAGCAGCAAAGCACATAAGAACAAGATGCACAAACTGTATAAATTAAGTTAAGCATACATATTTTCAACAAGGAAAAAAGAAATTTTGTATAGATTGCAAGCATTGTAGTACTTCAAAACAAAAAGTAACCAGTAACGAATGCCCGTGTTATTTTCCATGTAATAGTGTTTGAGATAGTGCCTAACTTTCTTTGGAGGCATTTAATCTACTTTTCTAACAAATTAATTGAAAAATGGAACAAAGAAAATATCTATATTCGATTGACTTATTAAGGCATTTGTTCTATTTTTCTAACATATTTACCATAATTGGACCTTAACTTCTCTCATTTGGTAAGTTTGATATTTAGCCCCGAACACGTTGGACCATGGCCCATTCGAGAGAATATAGACTCGAGTAATCCGATGGCATTTTTTTTTGAGGACATAATGAATAATACAAGCATAAGAAACTCGTTTTATGATAACATATGTAAAGTTTAAATATAAACATACACCAAAATACATGTATTGTACTTGAAGTTCATCAAAGAAATACATATGTATTGAATATGTTGACCCTAGGATTTATCTTAGTCAATTGATTAAGGTTGAATTTACGAACTTGAATAAATACTCTATCACATTATAATGATATGATCGGCTACTCCCACCAATTGGAGTTAGTTTGTGTATCGTGATAACTAAGATGCTATGTATACCATGAGGAACATGGACCAAATTTCAAATAAATATGTAAATTTACTAAGATTTACACGGACGTAGATTGATTGCTCCTACCGAATAGAACTAGGTAAATCTTATATAATACACACATTTATTAATCTATATTTGATCTAATTATGTTATATCATTTATATTGATCGGTCTAAATTTATACCATAAATAGTGTACGTTTATTCGTAAAGTTATACGACAATTAATAACTTGAAAATAGTGATGTATATGCAAGTTCAATCAACCTAAACATAACTGTGTAGTCCATAGTTATCTCTACTACATAATTAATAACTTAAAATAATTCAATATAAGTAGTTATATAAAAAATATTTTGTTAATTAGTTAAATAAGTTTATTAGTAACTTAATTTACTTGATTACAAATATGATAATTTTTGTGTGATCGACCACCTAAACACTTTATATTACTTGTTCACGATATTAGCATAGTCATCTATGAACAAAAATCAATATTTCAAAGTACTTCCAACTTTTCCTAGAGGCATATTTGATTTTTCTTGTGCACTCTTTATCGATGAGGAACAAATAAGGTTTTAAATAAAACGATGTAGTTTGCCTTAAAATCAAGAGTTTGTATTTCAAGTTATTGCATAGAATTCCCACAAACCATTTTTGAGATTATAACAATTTAACCATTATCAATAAAATCTAATACTAATCACAGAATATAGCTTTTTTACAAATATTTATTGCATGCACTAATACACGAAATCTATCAAGATTTTCCCATATTTGCAAATTCAAACAAATTCTTGATCTTTTCAATCAATCTTTGACCAGATTTAGTAAAAAGCTTTATACTAAAAATATATCAATAGTTAGTAATTAATGTACATATTGTTCATTTGGTTAACCTAAATTATCGACAAATGCATTGGCATAAATTCTCAAGACTTTGAGGTTTTATTTATTCATATGACCTTAAAAATTGTGAAACAATGTAACCAGAAACAACTAAAATCTCGATTATAAATGTGAAAATTCAAAAACATACGAAAAGTTGGCTGTTTAACAGCCTCCATTTCGAGTTCTCGAGAAATCAATTTTAATATCAATTCATATTGAATTGTTGATCCTCAAGTCATGAATTCTAATGTCATATTTAGTTGTTGTATCATACACGCAAAATATGTAAGTCAAAATGCTAATCTTTTCGTATTAATGTAAATTTGAGTCAGTGTTGACAACATTAAATTCTAATAAAGCTCTTACTAAAATCAGTTGAATTTCTCTTGTATATATATCTTCCGCCTGAAGAATGTAAGTACACTATCATAGTTTTTTAACCATGGCAAGAAAAAAGATTAAACGCGTTAAAATAGCCCAAGAGAGTACAAGAAACAATATCCTAAAAAATAGGACAGAAGGTTTAATCAAGAAAGCGAGCCAGCTTTCTATCTTGTCTGGTTCTGATATAGGAATAGTTATTCATAAACCAGGACAAAACAATACCACCCTATGGCCATCTCCAGATGATTTTAGAGCAAGGCTTAACACATTTTCTGAATTTTCAGAAATGGAAAGAGAGAAGAAAATGGTTATGCATGACAAATACTTGGTAAAGAAAGTTGAAGAAGAGACCGAAAAATTAAGAAACATACAAATAAGGAATGATTACAGAGAGTACGAAACTTTGATGAATGGTCTTATTGAAGGTAAAAGCATTGATGAACTTGACTTGAATCAAATAAATGTGTTCTGCTCAATAGCAGCAGAAAAGGTGAAAGAGCTCCAGACTTGGGAAGAACGTAATGAGAAGGAAGGGCCAATTTCGAGTCTGCTAGCTCCTCCGCTCCCCCCAGTAGGAATTGACCAGGCCATTCAAGCTCAAGTCACGGGGGAGATTGCAGAAACTGCCCATCCAACACTGATAGAGAATTTGAAGACAGATGCATGGTTCATCGAAACCATGTTTGATAGCCAAATCAATCGTGATTCTCCGGAGAGTTAGTAGCATATATAGGGCAACCACCAACTAAACTTCTCATCCCTATAACAGAAAATAATAACCAGGCGGGGCCTTATCACCTGATTTCTACTTTCTTTCCTTTCATTCTATCACTAATAATATTGATATAACTGCTTATTGAGGAGCTGTTGGAACATGGAACGATTGTGTATTGACATATGATTTATCAACAAACCACATGTTCAAATTATATGCAACATTGTTATGGATTTTCAATGATCTTCCAGGATATGCTAACTTATCAAGGTATAGTACAAAAGGATTCCTCGCTTGCTCATACTATGAAGATAAAACAAGGTTTCTTAGGTTGAGTAATGGGAAGAAAACATGCTACACGGTTCATCGTCAATTCTTGCGTTCGACACATAAATTTCGTCTGATAAATCAACTTTCGATGGAAGACAATAATTTGGGCTTCCAGGAAAAAAAATTGTCTGCCACTCAAATGTTGCAGAAATTATGTTAACTGTGGATTGAATTCAAGAAGGATGATGTTAAGATTTGGTTCACATTATTAGGCACTTTACCAACAAATCACAGAAATATAAAGCACAAAAGTATAAGAGAACACAAGGATTTCCGCCTTAAGATAAGAGGTTTAGACCATAAAGTTCCTAATCCCCTTTTAAGGTTCTGTCACCGGAAGAAACCACTATATTAAGAACGGAAAAAAAAATCGTCCAAGATACACTTTCTAAGCACTCAAAATGAATCACTCAAGATTACATCAAGCAAGCCTTTCAATCTATATTACCATTCACTCAAGAACACATCACTCAACAATATATAAATCAAGATGTATATCAAGCTATTAATATCTTGAAGATCAAAACCAAGCTTTCTGCCTTTTGAGTGAGAGAAAAAGACGAGAGAACTACAAGAGTTAGAGAGAGATGACTGAATGAATCCCATTTCCAAACCCTAGGCAAATGAATTGTATATTAGAAGTCACCAAAAGGTTAGCCATCCAACGGTGTTAGGGTTGACACTTGGAGACATCATATGCCTTTAAAACCCACTAAAGAAGTTGCATTTTACAAAAGAGCGTTTTTGTAAAAATAGAGGCAACAGTTACCAATTTAACAAAATCGGTCAAAACATCCAACCAATAATTCAGTCAGCAGCATAATCCCTTTCATTGTGCCATATTATCTCCACAATCTCCACCTTGGTACAATGATTCCAATTTCATATATAGTAGTTCCTCCAAAACATGACATCATTTGCTCTTTTACCTGAAACAGAAATTAGTAAGAGCTAATGTTCAACTGACTTAAACAATCCTAAAATTTGTTTAAAGGTAGCACTTTAATACTTACATCAACATGATTAAAATAAGTAGAAATCTTTTCAAATTTCACAATACCTCATGAAATAACACCTCTAATAAAGTGAGATTTAACATCAACATGTTTAGATCTATTATGTAAAACATGATTTCTACTCAAACAAATGGAAGACTGGCTATCAAAAGATAAAAATCTTTAATAAAATCAAATTCATTTAAGAGTCCTAACCAGATCCCTTCTTTTATAGCAAATGTTGTAGCTATATATTCTGCCTTTGTTGAAAATAAAGCAACAATCTTTTGTAGTTGGGATTTCCAACTTATACAGGATTACATAAAGTATAGATATAGGTTGAAGTTGATTTCCTACTATCTTTATCATCTACATAATCAGAATCAGTATATCCCCTTAAGATAACACTATCAGATTGTTTTCTATATTAGATTCCTAAATTAAAAGTTCCCTTAATGTATCTAAGAAGCCATTTCGTAGCTTCCCAATGAGCTTTTCCAGGATTTGACATATATCTGCTCAATACACTTCTTGAGTATGCTAAATCAGGTCTAGAACACACCATTAAGTACATAACAACAACATTAGAGTATGACACTCTTGCCATTCTCTCAAAATCTTCTTCAGATTTAGGATATTTTTCTTTTGAAAGTTTGAAATGATTTTCTAAAGGTAAACTCACATTTTTAGCATCAGACATATCAAACTTTTCCAATAGTTTTAAAATATAAGATTTCTAGCTGAGACTTAGTGTGCTCTCTCTTCTATCTCTTTTTATTTTGATACCTAAAATCTTTCTATTAGAACCTAAGTCCTTCATTTCAAATTCAGATCTCAACTTGTTTTTTACTAACTCTAACTCATTTACGTCATGACTAACCAAAAGTATGTCATCTATATGAAGGAGTAGATAAAGTGAATTTACACCTCCACTTCCTTTATAATGAAGACATGTATCAAAATTACTCCTTTCAAAATCAAGTCCCAATATAAAAATATCAAATCTCTTGTACCATTGTCTTGGAATTGGTTTTAAGCCATATGATTTTTTAAAAAGGCATACTAAACCAGACTTTTTGTTTACTTTAAAACCCTTAGGTTGTTCCATGTGTCCCAGTTAAATTGTGTAGCTAAGGCTAAAATTACTCTAACAATTTTAAATTTTACACCTGGAGAAAAAAATTTCATTGAAATCTATTCCATTTTTTGAGTAAAGCCTTTTGCCACAAGTCTGGTCTTACATCTAATGTCATTATCATTTTGTTCTCTCATTTTGATTTTAAAAACCAATTTACAGTCAACAACCCTTTTTCCCTCAAGTCTTTTGGTCAGAATCCATGTTTTATTCCTTTTAAGAGATTCCGTTTCATTTTACATTGCTGCTAGCCAATTATAGGAATCTTTACTACTTATGGCTTCTTTAAAGGATTTAGGCTCATCTTCAATGAACCCTTGAAAGGTCAGAAAAGAAACTTCATCATCAAACCAGACTCTGATATATCGTCTTTGCCTATCTCTAGTAAGTTGATAATAATCTAAAGGTTGATTTGCTTCCAAATCAGCCTCAGATTGTTGAGAACTTTTATTACTATGAGTTTCAACATTCTCATTTTCAATCTAAACATTAGGTTGTTGATTTTCATCATTAACCGCCTCCTCCTCAATTTCAACTCTATTTCTACATTGTCAGTCTGTCTTAGGGACTCTTGATTTTCTTCATTTTTCAAACAAGGTATATCATTTTCATTAAACACAACTTTTTTACTTATAATGATCTTATATCCTTTAGTCTTCCTTACCCATAGTTTATACCCATTCACTCCTTCACCATAGCCCAAGGAAAAATACTTAAGGGTTTTAGGTTCTAATTTTCCTTCAGATTGATGTGTAAAAGCTGCACGTCCAAAAAATCTCAAATCACTAAAGTCTACAGTTTTTGTGTCCTTTTCTTCAGGAGTTTTAAAATGTATAGCAATAGCAAGACTTCTATTGATTAGATAACTAGCAATTTTTGCATCTTCTTCCCAAAATAACTTGGGAAGTCCAGAACTTAAAAGCATACATCTTACTTTTTCTAGAACTGTTCTATTCATTCTTTCGGTCATGCCATTTTGTTGTGGAGTGTGTACATTCTATGTCTTAATATATCATACGATTTGTACAACTCATCAAATTCAAAATTGCAAAATTCCAAACATTATCAGTTCTTAACACCTTAATCTTTTTGTGAGTTTGATTTTCAATCAGAGTTTTCCATTCTTTGAAAACGTTGAAAGTGTTAAACTTTAATTTGAAGAGAAAAATCATCAATGACCAAAAGGAAGTATTTAAAACCAGTATGAGTTGGCACAAAAGCTAGTACCCAAAGGTCAGCATGCAAGTATTCAAGTATTGATACAAATTTATGCATTCTAAGTAAAAATGATAATCTATTATGCTTTCCTAGAATGCAATGGTCACAAAAACAGAGTTTCTCAATCTTATCTTTTCCAAAAGCATCTTGGTTTTTAAAAATATGTAACCCCACTAATACGACCTAATCTTTTGTGCCATATTTGTGATTTATCATTTGAACACAGATTGTTGTTGAAGTATAAAAAAAAAATCTTGAGTTTGCAAAATGTAAAGTCCATGTCTCTTGAGGGTTTCAACAATCAATATTTGTGAGTCCCTCAAGATTTTAATGTATCCTTTATTAATCATAATGTCATAGTTTAAGTCATCTAAAACACTTTAAAAAGTATGGTTTCTTTTTGAATGAGGAACATACCTAGTCTTTTCCAAGACTAGTTGATTATTACCCTTTACTCTTAAAGTAATAGTTTATATTCTCTTAACCTGGCATATCATGTGATTACCCATTAAAACTTGGACACCATTTACATTTTCAAACTCAGTAAACTATTTTGTGTTAGGATACATATGAAATGTACAACCGAATCAAGAATCTATTCTTGACAAGGTTGGTAGTTTACAACAACATAAACTTCATCATTACTAGCCTCATTATTGTAGGCTAAAACTGCCTCACCATCAATCTTAGACTTGTTTCTTTTATCATTAAGTTTTTAGGGCAGTATTTGATAAAATGACCTTCTTCTTGACCTTTTGTTTTCATTTTATCTTTCAAATTTCCCTTTTTCTTGTGCCCTAATTCCTTATTGAAATTACCAGTTTGGAGATTAAGCTTGGACTTAACCATCAAATTCTCCCTACTGACATATTCTTTCTTCTCAGTTTTTAACTCTAACTCCTTGTTTTTTAAGGCTTTAATTATAACATTAGTAGTTAGAGTTTTCCTTCCATATTCAATAGCATTTTTAACATCTTTATATTTATCACCAATTGAATTTAATAAGACCACAACCAATTGATCTTTTGAGAGCTTCTCATCACAGTTGGCTAAGTCATGGGATAATTTATTGAATTTGTCAATATTAACCTCAAGGTCTAGGGATGGGTCCTATTTAAAGAAAAAAAATATTTTAAAAGATACACTTTATTTGGAATGGTTTTGTTCAAATATGTAATTTCAAATTTTTTCCACAATTCAGTAGCAGACTTTATTTAACTAATTTTCCTAAGCACATTATGAGACAGATGTAGAAAAATGGAACTCCATGTAGTTTCATCTTGTTTAGTTACTTACTAGCTTCAAGATTTGTAGGTCATGATTCATCAATGGTCTTTGCATATTTTTGTTGAAGTAAAAGTGCTCTCATTTTTTGGCATTTTTTTGGCACTAGAGACTAAAGTCTCATTTATCATTAAAAACTTCCAATTCAATTTTTGAAGAAGTCATGATCAAGAAATTTGAATGAAGAAACGGTGTATGCAGATCACACAGAACACTTCAAGACTATATACAAGTTCAATAGTTTCACAATAGTTTATTCCAAAAAATACAGTCACAGTAGTAAAAGTGCTCTCATTTTTTTTTTGCACCAGAGACTAAAGTCTCATTTATCATTAAAAACTTTCAATTCAAATTTTGAAGAAGTCGTGATCAAGAAATTTGAATGAAAAAACGGTGTATGCAGATCACAGAGAACACTTCAAGACTATATACAAGTTCAATGGTTTCACAGTAGTTTATTCCAAAAAATACAATCATTGAAATGTTTCTTTATCACAAAACAAGTACAAATTATAACAATATGCATTATACAATAATAAGAAACATGAGGAGAGTTAGAATCTAGATCTTTGATACAAATCAAGATAACCTTCAGATTTCAGACAACTCGAAAGGTTTCTGGCCAAGAAAGTCTTAGATCTAAGGATTTTAAACATGTTTACAAGAAATTATAAAGTATAAGCAAGTAATCTATACTTAAACCGTAAAATAAGAACAAACTCACCAGATGCCTTTATTAGGGTTTCAGAAATAACAACGAACTACTAAACCAAGTGTTAAACTTTCAAATCTACTAAAATCGGAGCCAAGAACCACCGTCTAACCGCTCTCGTACCACTGTTAAGATTAGGTTCAGATTATTAATGTTCAAATTATTAGGCACTTTACCAAAAAATCACAAAAACATAAAGCACTAAAAAATAAAGAATAAAAGAACAAAATGATTTTCGCCCAAAGGCAGGAGGTTTAGAACATAATGTTCCTAATCACAGAAATATAAAGCATTAAAAAATTAAGAATAAGAGAACATAAGGATTTTCGTCCTAAGGCAAGAGGTTCATAACATAAAGTTCATAATCCCTTTTTTAGTTTCCGTCACAAGAAGAAACCACTATATTAAAAATCGGAACCAAAGAAATCGTCCAATATACACTTTCTGAACACTCAGAATGAATCACTCAAGATTACATCAAGCAAACCTTTCAATCTATACAACCATTTACTCAAGAACATAGCACTCACAATATACAAATCACTCAAGATGTATATCAAGCTATTAGTATCTAAACGATCAAAGCCAAGCTTTTTGCCTTTTGAGTGAGAGAAAGAGATGAGAGAACTATAGGAGTCACAGAGAGATGAATGAATGAATCCCATCCCTAAACCGTAGGCAAATGTACCGTATATTAGAAGTCACTAGAAGGTGAGTCATCCAACGGTATTAGGGTTGACACTTGACGACATCATATGCCTTTAAAACCTACTAAATAAGTCACATTTTACAAAAAAAAAGAGCATTTTTGTAAAAATAGAAGCAACAATCACCAATTTAACAAAGCCGGTCAAATCATCCAATCAATAATCCAGTCAGCAACATAATCACCATCATTTATTATCTCTACAGATGATCTTAAAGAGAGGAAAATAGGAGATAAGGAAAAATCTTGTTGTAACTGGAGCGAGAAGAGTAATTTTTTTTTTTTTTTTGTGAGCTTCCGTACTATCAAAACTTGACGCGACATAATCTTGATGTTATGCATACTTAAAAAAATGTTTGCGGTGGTATCATTTTCACATTATTAATAGGTGTAGGTGGAAAGTCAACAGATAATTTAAACGCATGCCATGACTTGAAGAAAGGGAATACAATTGCCTTTGCATTTTTATTTTGAAGGCTAAGGAAGTTTTGCTTGCCTCCAACATCATTTATTATGAGCAAGGATGAGAAATATGCATTCTGTTAAGTGTTGAAGGATATCAAAGTTCCGGAAGGATACGCTTCCAATATCTCTGGGTTTGTCAATTTATAAGAAGCTCATATAGGGACACAAAAGCAATGAGAATCATAGTTTAATGCAACAACTTCTTCCTTTAGCTATCGATAAATCATATCCAAAATATGCGGTTGAAGCTTTGATTGAACTATTTTTTTTAGGCGATTGTACTCAAAATGTGAATCGTGATTTTTTTTAATTTTTTATTTACTTAGTGATCGGGTATTCAACTCTTTATTCATAACAAGGAATTTCACATATGGATTAACACTTGTGTAACTGAAATATAAAGTAAAATGTTTAAATTTTTTCCCTCAAATTTGTAAATTAACATTTCACCTTATTTTTGATCTTGTCACATATGAATATTTAGATTAAGGAACGAGCATTCCTCAGAAGAAATCAATGCACTAATTCCTTGTCCTGATTTTGAGGCATGGAGAATTAATGGATATATTGTTAATGGTTCACGATTAATAGAGGAGCTTTAAGAGTTCAAGATGTGCTAAAAACAGTGGGGTGGTCGTCAAAGCTGAAACTATGAGTTACTCTATTGCAAAGGACAAAAACCTTATTGATGGGGATGACATGTTATATACTATGGAGCCTTAGTGATACCATAGATATATGCTACTCTATTAGAATAAAATTTGTGTTGTTCAGATGTGATTGGATTGACAATCAGTCAGAAGGGACTAAAATATGATGATTATGGCTTCACATTGGTGAACTTCAATCATTGTATGTATAGAGATAATCTAGAAAGCAATGTGTTAGAAGACACTGGCCAAACAACATGCCATTTAGAAAATACTTGAAGTGGTGTCGCACCTTCCAATTGTATTCTAATTACATTTCACTTGTATTTCATTTGTATTTACATTTACACATGTCATAAGAGTATTAGAACAGGTTGTTAGGCGGTTGTATTTTGGTTGTATATATTTCATAATTCATTAATGAACAATACAGTTTTTGAGAATTCATTTTTCTTTCCTCCTGTCCTTCGACATTAAGCTTCTCTGTTTTTCCTTTTGTTGCCCAGAGCTCCATCTCTCTGGTTCTTACATGGTATCAGAGCTTTGATAAGCCAACCTGATGGAAAACGTCACGCCTGGAAACCCACCGAACTCACCACTCCTCAATCCGCCCCTTTCTCTGAACCCTAATTCCCATCTTCACACACATACCCATCCCTCGTATCTCAATCTAAACGATTCCATAAACTCTTTTCGCCTTGATCATGGTGATAGTCCGGCCATTACTCTCGTTCCTGAGCTTTTAACCACCGATAATTACAGCACATGGTCAAGAGCCATACGACGTGCCCTTGAAGTCCAACGAACCAAAATGAATATATCAGTGAGATTTCAAATGAAAGAGCTTGGAGAGCTAAATAATTTTTTTGGGCTTGAGATGGAAAGAACAAAAGAAAGGCTATTCTTGTGCCAGAATAAATATGCTAGAGATCTCTTACAGAAGTTTGGTATGATCGATTGCAAACCAATATCGACACCAATCGAGATTAACTCCAAGCTATGTGAAGACGAAGGCAATGATTTTGATAATGCAACCATGTATCGATAGTTGGTGGGGAGCTTAATATACTTGACGCTGACACGACCTGACATCGCATATGCAATTGGGATAGGAAGCCTCTTTATGGAAAAACCAAAGAAGCCACACTTTGAATTTGTGTGACGGATCTTAAGGTATGTAAAATGAACAATTGATTATGGACTCTTTTACAAGAAAAATAAAGATTGCAGGGTCGTCGGCTTTTGTGATGTGGACTACGCTGGATGTCGAGATATACGAAGATCAACAATTGGGTACATGTTCAGCCGGGGCTACAGTTTTATGGTGCAGTAAGAGACAACCTATCGTATCTTTATCAACTGCAGAGGCAGGATATAGAGTAGCAGCAGTGGCAGCTCAAAAGAGTATGTGGCTAACACAATTAATGAAGGATTTATATCAACTAGTAAGTTGTGCACAATTATATTGTAACAATCAATCAGCTATTCGTATAGCAGAAAATTCAGTTTGTCATGCAAGAACGAAGCACGTTGAAGTGCACTATCACTTTGTTAAAGAAAATGTGCTTAAAGGGGAGATCAACTCGAAACATATCAATACTAAAGAACAAGTCACGGACATTTTAACGAAATGACTCAGCGCTTCAAAATTCGAAGAGTTTCGAGCACAATTAGGAATTATAAGAAGAAAAGAGTCAAAATGAAAAGTACGTACTGAAGGGAAGAATTGAAGATCATCACCGACTTTAAGGAAATTTCCAGAATATTGTGGCTACTTCATCTGGTATTTTAATTTAGTTGGTACTTCTGGAATCATCCATAATTGGAGAAAGTCTTAGACAAGCTGCTATATTATTTCCACCACCAATTGCAAGAATAAACTAGAATTATCAAAGACCATTTTCACCGCCATGCTAGAAGCTTCAACCACGCCTCTGTTTGGTATACATTAAATTTTCATTTTCATTCTTCTACTTATTTTCAACCACACATTCTTCAATAAAATAATAGTTTCCATCGCATCAATAACTTTTCCTTCTTTTTCAACTACACATTCTCCATGTATCTACTATTCCAAAATATATTCTTTCTAAATAATGGGGCTCAAACACACCCTAAGTGTGAGAATGATCCCCTATAAATAAAATAAGTGTGAGCGAAATTGTCCAAGTGTCTTTTGTATAATATTTTTGTCTTAATAAAATTATCTTTCTTGGGTTTAAAGTTAATATATTTCGAGTATCAACATGTTCTATTTATAGGTGGGATAAATTGACTTAAATACTTACAAATATCGTTTATTTCTTGACTTGGTATAAAAAAATTAATTAACAGTTTGTTTTTCTTAAGCTCTAAAGATTTAATTTCTTTGTTCCGTATTAAAATTTGAACAACCCACCTGGACTTAATATTGATAAACCGTAAATAAATTGTAGAGAGTACTACATTTATAATAAATTCTCATTTCTCTCAAGTCTATTAAATCCATTTGCAAGCTACTTTTTCTTGTTAAGAACAATAGCATAATAATCAAAGATAAGTGAAAGAGCACACCAATTAAAGAGAACTGGAACAAGCATCCAAGTCTTTAAAGAGAACATGGAGACTCAGCGAGCCGGACTCCATTTATTTGAACACAACGAGTTGAAACATGGTTTTCTCATCAACCGATGAGAAAGTTGGGAAATAAAAAGAACAAGATGCACATCCATACATTATTTGACATCACATTTCAGAAGAAAGGGGTGAAGCTGTAGTTTAGCTGCTTCTTAGCCTTTTCACAGAGCCTTCTCCATCTTGATTAGTTGGTAATGGTCTAGCTTTTTTCTTTGATGGAATTTTAGATTTCTGGCCAAGGAAATTCATCCACCATATAGCTGAGTCTTTTGGGAATCTCGTCAAACGACCATTCTCGAAGTCTACAAAAAAGATTCCGAATCTAGAAGTGTATCCCTGAGCCCATTCATAATTGTCAAACAATGACCATATATAGTAACCCTTCACCCGTACACCATTTCTGAAAGGAAAAGGAAAATTATTACAGTTTGTTTTGAGTTGAACTTGAACTACTGCAGCATATGCAATGAAAATTTAAGACGACTTACTCTATTGCCTTTTTAAGATAGAAAAGGTGGTCATTGTGGTACTTCATCCTTCTTTCATCCGAGAGAGCGTTTTTAATATTTTGAGCCTTATCGTTTGGTTCACTCAACCCTACACAAATCATGGGAGATATTATCGTCAATAAATCACAAGACATAAAAATGTTGGTTAACAACACAATATTTTTAATATATAAGCCAATAATAACAGGACTATTTACCATTCTCGGTAATGTAAATTTCATTGTCCCCATATGTATCCTTCAAATGAATCATGAGCTTGTAAATTCCCCATGGAACAATGTACAACCAATTCGAACCAGGCTGACACAAGAGAAGAAGTTTGTAATTCATATATAAGCATTAATAAATTAATAAAATCAGTTTTATTGTGACTATTAGGCAATAATGCATTAAATAAATTGTTGAAATTGTTCCAGGCCGATATGAAAATGTTACTGCATGCATAAATAGGACAATCCAATCTATTTTCGATAGAAAATGGAAAAAGTAAAAAGGTTTACCGTTAGTGGACCAATCGGCATCCCATTACGTTCTTCTACAAAAGAGTGAGAGGAGAGTGAGAGCTAGTATATGTAATCAAGTCCAATGTAATGATGAATTTCACAAAAAAGGGCCCCAAAACAGTGCTTAATTACTTGGATCATTTGCTCGTTTATCTGTTATGAAATTTGGTGGTTCATCAGGTGGGAGAGGTAGATTCACACCATAATAAGATGTGTAGTAGTTTATCCCTAAAAAGTCGTACGATCCTTTCACCAACTTCTCCTCTTCTGATGTGAATATGGGAAGACGTGTTGATACATTTTCTTTCATACTTTCTGGATAGTCTCCCGTTACTATAGGTGCTACGAACCTAAAAAAAAAAAAAAAAGATGATTTGTATAATATATTTGAATAGTTAAATACAGTAAAAGAACATAGAAGAGAGAGAGTGTCATCTTTGTACAGTATTGTTGTTGTTATTTCGTAGTATTGGAGTTCGGGTTGGTTTAAGTTTAGAATGAGCGATTGTAAAACAAAATAATTGTAATTTGTGTGCAATTGTCGAACAAATATTAAAAATGCCCGTAAAATATGTTCCAACCAGCTGTCACAATATAATCCGACTTACCATCCTAGATTAAAATCGATCAATCTTGAAGCAGCGTCTTTATCGGCTTGAGCTTCACTAAAAGGCTCATACCAACATGCGACATTTGTCATCCCTATCAGGCCTCCTTGGACTGCCTGTATGTACAAATCATCTGTTTAAATAAACTATTATAGAGACGCACAATATATAAAATTGAAATTAATCACCTGATATTTTTCCCTGTATATATCGACAGCATGTGCATGAGCTAGAATCAAATGGTGCGCCACAATGTATGGTTCTATCGCTGGATTTCCTTCAATGGTATGCTGTCCAGGCCCAGCTTTAGACCTATGATGTGAATTACTTAACAGCGCCATAGCTGTCGGAGACTGTTTCACTGTTGCACCCTTGCTAGGAGGAAAACTGCCATATACATATCCCATAACAGTAAATGACCATGGCTCATTCAGTGTAATCCACCGTTTCACTCGATCACCGAACTCCCAAAAGCAAACCTCAGCAAAATCACAAAAATCTTGCCTGTATGCAAAAAGTAACAGGCAAAATAACAATTATATCGTAGATTTTTTTTTATTATTTATTTCATTAAAAGTAACAGGATTAAGTTGCTTACAAAATTTGACGGTGTAAGAAGCCTTGATACTCTAGTTCCAAACATTGAGGAACATCCCAGTGGAACAAAGTTATGCATGGCTCAATGCCTGCAGATGAGGGTACAAGTTGAGGATAAAATTTAACAAATACATTAGTTTCCTCTTTATTTTAGACAGATTCTACAGTTAAAAGATGAGAAATGATTTCAAAATCATGTTATGATTTTGAACTTAGTGGACCACCAATTGTTAAAGAAGAATTACATATATAATTGATACTAACCTTCTGACAAGAGTGCATCTATGAGGTCATTATAGTACTTAACTCCTCTATTGGATAAGCCTGCAGATAATCTACCTCCTAAATGTGACAACATAAGCACGTTAAAAAATATTATACTAAGAAGAACTTTATTGGATATTAATACATACTAGATGCTGCACAAATTCTTGACCCTTCACGTTACAATAATAATAAAAATCCTTCTTTTTAATGACTTTATCGAACAGTGCGGTACCTGGTAAGATTCTAGTCCATGAAACTGAAAATCTATAAGATTGCAAACCTATTTTCTTCATCAACCTCACATCCTCCTGTGGTGAAAATGAGTACATAGAAAAAGAGTTCAAATAATGATTGCCAAACAGGGGAAAAAATTGTTGTCTACATTGATGGGAAAGATTTAGTTGTCTAAATAAAACTCTCGTCAATCAAGTTTACATAATTGTTGAGAATTCGTTGAAAAGGCAAAAGATGCTTTGGTGACAATTTTGAAAAAGAAAATAGAATCTTTGGAAGAACTAAATTTTCTTTTTTGGAAAAATAGAAAATACTATTCTGAAAATGAAATAAGCTGGACACTTCACTCAGTACACTATTAGAATTTGTGATGTATACCTTGAACAAATTATACTGATCAATAGCAATACACCCATTACTTCCATCTTGAATTTTCCCTGCAACTCCAGTAAACAATGATTAGCAATTGACATGTAAAACACAAATATGTTTGTTTGTGTGTTCATAAACATATTTTTATATAGACATACACAGGAATCAAGAAGATCAAAGAGAGAGAAGAGACCAGGATATCTCAGTGCGAAATCATCCCAATTACTGATGCCTTTACCATCTAAATTCCAAGCACCTTCAACCTGCAAAAATACATATACGTACAATAAAAAAAATTATGAGAAAGTAAGGCCTTTCTCTTATTGTAGCAAATCTCTGCAGGTAAATAATAGGAGACACACCTGATAAGCCGATGTTGCAGCCCCAAATACAAAATCCTCGGGAAAATTGGCGCGCTTGACATCCGGACAGGTCGGAGTACTCACGTAATCATTCAACTTAGAATCGTCACCAGTAATCATCAGAAGGTTGTTCTGGTTAGCCATTGACAGGAAGTTGTTTTCGTTAGCCGTTGATAGGAAGTTGTTTTGGTAAGCCATTGCTAGCTAATTTTCATTCACCTTTGAAAAGTGAGAACCAGTTCCCTTATTTATTTATAGGGAAATTCTGATCACATGCATGCAAAAATTAATTAACTTCCTCGGTCCCTCGACTGTTGCAAAATAAGCAAGCCTGGTACTTCATCTTTGAAAGTTACTAGTTCAACCTTAAAATTACATAATATGTGAATAACGCGGAATTAAACTTATCTATTAAAAGCAACAAGTCACTTTTTAATTGTTTTAGATGTTTAGTCAATCAAGTTAAGTTATCATATGTTGAGTTGCAACAATAATAGTTAGAGCAATAAATAACACAATATTTGAGGACGGAGAAAACCCTTAATTGGGTAAAAACTTCGAGACCAATCCAGTAGTTTCCACTATAAATTATAAGAACTTACAATATGATCCAACCTAGAAAATCTACTAGACTCTTAGTCTAATTCTTGCAATCTCCAAAACCCGTTGGAACGTGCTTCACTCACACATGCTCCCGATCTTCTGGAATTGTCTATCTCTTATGGAACACTAAGAACGCATCGTTCTTGTACTATTCCTGTGTTTCTGGTCCAACCTCCCCTAATATTTAGCAACCTCTAAAAACTATTAAGAAAGTACATTCCTGGTGATAATCAGGAAGTAGATGTTTTGAATCATATGAATTTACTGCTTTTCATAAACTTATGATTGATTGATTCTCAAAAAACAAAAGGTTAATTTAAATATTTAGATGTGTTCTTGGATCTTCGAATAATGATACGAGGATGTAAAACAACGATCAACTACACCCAAAATCGTTATGACAATTGGGTATTTATAGGGATGTTTAGTTAGCCCCTGTTTGGTACATATTAAAATTATCATTTTCATTCTTCTACTTACTTCCAACCACACATTTTTTAATAAAATAATATCTTTCATCACATCAATGAATTTTCCTTCTTTTTCAATCACACATTCTCCATCATTAAACTATTACAGAATACATTCTTCCAAAATAATGTGGCACAAACTTTCATGATACTCATTTCGTTCAATTTATATAAGCTGATTTTGTTTTTCACACGGATTAAGAAATCTTATTTAATATTATTTAAAAAGTAATTTTTGTCAAAAACTTTCATAGTTTACCTTTATTTAATTATCAACAACTAATAGTAAATTAATTATAATTAGACAAATTAAATAAGGATATATTAGTAAACAAACAAAATAAAACATTCTTAATAAAGGACTATATAATTGGGATAAGAAAATAACGAAAATCAACTTAAATAAGTGGGACAGAAAGATTAGTATCTTAATGCTATTGGTTTTCTCTTTGATTGTGATGTGTTTGGCAACATTATTTATGTTACACCTAGTAGACCACGTGGACGTCAGCTAAATAAAATAGAGAGATGCTACTGTGACAGGGTTGGGGACCACTCCAAAAACAGGGGCGCCAAGTCTATTGGACCCGACAGCCCACCCTCCAATAGGGGGGGCGTCAAGTCTGTTAAAATAATATCTTTCATCACATCAATGACTTTTCTTTCTTTTTCAACCACAAATTCTTCATTAATCTACTATTTCAGAATACATTCTTCCAAAATAATGTGGCTCAAACACACCCTTAGTATAAATATAACTCTTGAAAAATACAATCTAGGGTTTCTCAAAAAAAAAAAAAAACCGTCGTTCGAGCTCTAGCGAATGATAGGCAAGTGAGAGGTGTGTTGCTCGAGTGAAGAGTCTGACGACAAGCAGACGATAATGATTCTGCTTTGGACGCTCGAGCATCGGTTAGACGACAGGCTAGCGTAAATCCAGCGACTCTTTTTTCTTGTTTCATACTCGAACTCAAAGGCTCCTAATTCATCTATAAAACTCCTTGACTTTTACAACTCTTTTGTAACAATCAGATTTTTTTACAATAATCCATTTGTCTAAAGAATTACCAATACAACTAAAAACCTATCAATCTTGATTATAGTGTGCATGCGACTCGTTCTAATAATACTAAACATTAGCACATATAAGTATCGTTAAATGATGATGGGTATTCTTTAATTAGTTAAACGTTTAGATTAGACATTCAACATCACTTAAATACGAGTCCATTTTGCCCTTTTTTTTTTTCAATTTTTCTTAAGACCTACAACTATTTACCGAAGCCTTACAAAGTAGACTGGCTTCAAAAAGATTCAAGAATTATGCTAAGTACAAAAAAGTTGTAACATAGCTAAATTTAATGCTATAAAGATGAAATTATCTTACAATAAAGTTTTAAAAGATAATTTTTATTTTGGAAAGTTGTGACTGAAAATATGAGACAGCTGTCTATTGAAAAATTGCTTATACGCATGCAAAATTAATTTACTTCCTAAGTCCCTTAACTCTTACAAAACTTGAAAAACAAGCCTGATACTTCATCTTGATGTTAATGTGCATGCAATTCGTTATGCCCCATGTGTTACACACAAAATTTATAAGAGTACACGCCTTCCTTCTTCAACAACTTGACTTCTAAAAAAGTTAAGAAGATGATTAACATGATATTAGAATCATGCAAAAGGCCGGTGTTTCATCTTCTTCTTTTTATTTAATTTTATTTTATTTTCTTTAGTGTCAAATTTGAAAAATATATCTTGTTTGCTGTTCATGAAATGGCTTGTGAAAGGAAAGATTAAAACAATAAATGTAGCCAGTGTCTAAAGAAAAATATCTGACATGTTTTCATTAAATTTTCACATCATAGTCTTGTGTTGTATGTCGGTTGGATTGTGAGATTAACAAAATGCACTCAGCTACTGAGGTAGTCTGTGAGCTTAACTAAGTGCTAAGAGCTCAACATGTCAATGACAAACACAATAAGGATGATACTCTTTTGGGGTTTCAGTCATTTAGGATGATACAGAAGGAAGATTTTGCCTCCCTTTGGATACAATTTATAAATTCAATCAAAGTTCAACATTAATTTAACCACATACTCATAACTATTAATCATTATTATCCACGATTCACTACTATTCTTCTTACTATTTCGTATTTATAAATCATTTACAAATTTGGCAAATGAAGATTTTATTTGGTGTGACGACTATATATATTAATTTTATTTGTTATTATTCTTGAGAATTATTTATAATACATTTACGATAAATTTCTTATAACTTCACAAGTTCTATTATCCTAATGGGATTAGGATTATAAGTGATTTCATTTTCATTTTCTGTAATTGTAATGAGATTCTATTGTAAGGGAAGTAGTACTTTCACATTTATAGCTTTGTTTGATCATTTCAATTGTAATCACGGTATTCCTCCACCACAAGTAAGGACATATTAATAAATTCTCGGAGCCCAAAAAAAAAAAAAAATCCTTCTGTGCATAAGCTGGCTCATAATTTACCTCCTAAATGTAGCAATATAAAACACACATTAAAAAATTTACGATATAAAAAATATCATTTTCTATTAATTTTATTGAAATAATGTTTCGGTACCCTGGTATATATACTTTATGAAAAAGAATTTATCAATTGACACGTGTTTATTCAAATCATCCTCGTAAACTTTACATAACTTGTCAAGAATGCCTAGATTACTTGAAATTGAAGAAGAAGAAGTAGATGATGTTTTAACAAGTTTGTAAGAAAAGAAAAAAAGAAAGGTATCTTTGGAAGAACTAATGAATTTTTTGAGAAAATCGACAATATTTTTCAGAAAATGAAACCCTTTCTTGGTTTAGCTAATATATATATATATAGTTTTTGATTAAAAAAATTTATGAAATGTGTGGTTGATAAACTAATGAAACTTGTATTGTTAAAATCATTTGTAAATTTAATTTAATTTATTTTTTTCACTGAATCAAACCGGGACAAAATATGTTAGGACAAATTTCGCTATTTAATATAAAATTGGTAGTTTTACTGATCAATGACAGTAGACCCGTCGCTTCTATCAGCAATAAATATTACCTGCAACTCCATGCTCAGCAGACAGCAATTGACATGTAAAATACTTGTACATACGTGTTTGTGAAATGGATAAACATTTGTTTCTGATCACATGCCCTCGTGGGCGCATGCATGCAATTGCAAATACACTTGTTTCTAATTACATGCATGCACGCCAACAAGCCTGGTAATCCATCTCGATTTTAGTGTGGATGCAATTCCTTCCATTCCACGTGGTAAACACAAAAATTATAAGATTACACATCATCCTTCTTCAACCGTTTAATTTCTCGAGTAACTTAGATATTATTAAACGCCTTCCACCACAATAGAATTTGCTTTTTACGGTGTGCATTTCATTCTGTTTAATGACGTGTAACGACATATAAGGTCATATCGAAATAGTCATATTTTTTTTTATGACGTCCATCGTAATTCACTTTTTACAGCATGCAACATGCATGTCGTAATTTTTATTTTTTATTTTTTAATATATATATATATTGTACGACGGATTTCGCATA